>JWZX01002873.1:0-22071 GCA_001275005.1 Chrysochromulina tobinii
TCGACAACGCCTCGACAGCTCGACAGCTCGACAGCCAGGGCTCAAGTCGGGCGACCACCGCACGCGTCGGCGATAACCCGCGCCAACCGCCATATCGCACGCGTATGAAGGTATGTATACGCCGATACCGCGGCGTTTACGAGTGCGTGCACCTTTGGGCTTAAAATACTTAATTTAGTACGACCTCGGCGAGATAACGGCTCGCTGACGGCTCGCCAGAGCACGTGAGCACCTATGCACCGTTGTAGTAACCGAGCGACCGCCGCGCGCGGTGCCGGTGCAGCGTGCAGGGCACGACCGCGCACAGGCCCTCGACAGGCGCACATCACGCGGCCATCGCCCATGCAGGATCGCCAACACGTCACGCGGACATGGCCCATGCAACAGCTAAACTCCAACAGCTTGACCGCCCAACAGTGGTCACATCCGACATCCCGCAACGCGCCACAACCATGATCCCTTCTTCGCCGCACACCGCACCACCAGACCGCCACCGCCCCTCGGTGGCACACGCCGCACGGGCCGCAGCCGAGGCGAGCCGCGGCCGGCCGCATCCTGGGCGCATCGCCTGTCCTAGACTCACTTGCCGCCAAAGCATACGGCCATCGCCTCGCATAAGCTGGGTTCTTTGACGCGAGCTTTGATGATCGGTGGAGCCACAGGCACCTTTCGCACCTTCACAGGCGGCGGCGCCTTGTACTCCGGTTCCTCCTCCATCACGAAGGTTGGCGTCTCCATGACCGAACGGGCCGGCGCCGAATTTTGCACCGTCTCCGTCTCCACATCCATCGCGGCGGGAGGAGCTGCTACCTTCTCCGGGCTCTCGCCAAGCGCCGCCGCGAGCACCTCCATCACGACGGGAGGTGCGGCCTTCTCCGAGCTCTCGGAAAGCGCCGCCGCGAGCACCTCAGTGGTAACCTCTGACGCCACCTGTCGGTACGTCGCCATGTCCGCCTCGCCCGTCGCCTCCGCAGCCTCCAGCGCTTCGCTGATCACTGCGGAAGCCTCGACTGGCGCGGGCGCGGGCGCTGGCGCAAGTGGCACAGCCGCGACTGGTGGCTCAGGCGCGACTGGTGGCTCAGGCGCGACTGGCGGCTCGGGCGCGACTGGCGGCGGGGGGTGCGCCTCTGCAGCTGGTAGCGTGAATGTGAGGATAGTGCCAGGCTCGGCTCCCTCGGGAACCTCGAGGCGTACCGTGACGCCGCTGGGAGTCGTCGCCTGCAGCATGTCACCCGGCATCACACCCTCAGGTACTGTCATCTCAAAAAGATCATCCTCGACCTCTGGGGCCGGCTCCGGCGGCATCCCATCGGATACCGTGCGATCAGGCATCGGCGAGCGTGGGGCGCTGCGCTCGCTGGTGGTGGGCGGAGCTGTAACGGGAGCGGGAGCTGCCACGGGATCGCTGGATGTGAGTGCGCGAGCACCCTCCTTCTTCCCCTTCTTTGAAAAGGAGAGCGCCCTGAAGAATCTCGTGCCAGTGCGTGGCGTGGGCGGCGCGGCCTGTTCCAGCTTAATCTGCTTCTCAGGCTGCTCAGGTGCGGGTTCCGCGGCCGTTGGAGCTTCCGCCGCCGCCTTCGGCTTGCGCCGCATGGTCGTCTTGAAGCCAGAAAGCGTGCGCTGCACCGTCTGGAAGCCGGATAACGTTCGCTTCAGCTCCACCATGACTACCCGCCGCCACGACGAAGAATCTCCGTAGCGAATTCCGCGGGAGGCCTTCAATTGATTGCTGGGAATCAACTCTTTTGAACGTGACGAATTCGATTAGGGGTCACTGCGGGTTGGGGTGTTGTCCCTGTGAATATCGACGTCTTCTGCCGTACGCTCGCGCCTTCCCCGCTGCCCACCGGCCGGGAAAGGGCTCTTGGCGACCGCCGCTCGCCCTAAGGGTGCCGATGGAAAAAAGCAACATGGCTGGCGCCCTGGACAGGCTTGGGACGATAGATTCGGCGCTTAAGCGCAAGCAGACAGCGCTGCGCGTACTCAAGCAACGCATCGACACGCGCCATGGTAGCCGACCAATCCCAGCAGAAGATGCTGCCCGGATTGCCATCCTGCAGCGCGAGGTGGCCTCGCTGGAGCGCTCGCGCAATGCGGAACTGCTCAGTCTCACCTCGCCCAGCGTGCGCCAGCAGCGCCTCGAGAAGCTCGATCGCGAAGTCAACTGGACATCGCGAAGTCAGTCCAGAGCGGAGGACCAGACTGCGCCACCGGCCCCTCCCGAGGCCTCCGGCGCATCAGTCGCAGAGTTGCGGCGCCGCGCCGAGTCGGGGCTGACGTCTTCAGGCTCACTCGCGCCGGCACCCGCACCACCGCATGTGCCGCAGACGCCACAGACGCAAGAGCGCCGGCCTCCATGGAAGACAGGTGCAAAGCCAACGTCGCCGCCGCTGCCGCCGCCGCCGCCGCCGCCGCCGCCTCCGCCCAACGGTGAGCAGCACGAGCGCGAGAGCGCGGCCAACGAGGTGTGGCTCGCGTACAAGGAGGCGCAGCGGCTGCGTGACGAGGAGCTGCGCGTGAGCATGCGCGGGTCTTGGCGCATGCATTCAGGCGAGCTCGAGAATCTCAAGCAGCACGCGGCGCCCAAGGTGGAGACAGGTCGCGAGCGCCGCCGCCACTCGCTCAGCTCGGCCGACAGCGCGGCTGGCGGCGCCTCCACATACCGCATCGATGGCGAGGGAACGCCTGGCCTTGCGAACGGGTGCGCGTCACATGCAAAAGCCGAGCCCACGCCTCCGTCAGGCCTCCTTCGAATGACGGCCGCCGAGGCCCTGGCGGAAGCGGAGGCGGAGGTGAAGGCAGCGGAGCTCAACGAGAAGGAGCAGCGTCGACGTGACCAGCGCGTGGCGAGCGAGGAGGTACGCCAGATGCGCGAGAGGGAGTGGGCTCTCCGCGCAGCGGAGCTCAAGAAGCTCAAGCAGTCGTCGACCAAGCGTACCGACGACAAGCACTCCGCCCAGCTACTGAAGGCCATCGAGGCGCGCCCGATGGCCTTGATCAAGCAGGCCATCGAGGCACGTCAGATGAGTCGCTCCGCCTCGTACTCGAACGCGTCGACGCCGCGAAGCGCAGCCGGAGCCGTCCGCGCCCATGCGCACGGCGACGCCGGCTCTGCAGACGCCGCTAGCAGAGCGGCACCAGTGGCGGCTACTCTGGCGCCGGGCGAGCTGTGGCCAGGGTATGCATCGGGGCTGCCATACGATCCGGAAGCGATCGCGCGGCTGCATGCGTACGACCTGAGCCACGGCCGCTCGGCGACGGTGACGGGGGCGAAGGCGGCGGCGGTGGTCGCTAGCGCTGCTGCCGCCGCGCTCGCCACAAAACTTGTCACGGCACAGGCCGAAAGGGACGAGGCGCGCGCGGCGCTGCGTGCTGCGTGCGCCGGCGCTGCTGCCGCTGCCGCTACCGCCGCCGGCTACTCCGCGCCGGGAAAACCTGGTGGCCCGGGCGGAGCCGCTCCTGTTCACACCCAGAGCGCTCCTGTTCACACCCAGAGCGCTCCTGTTCACACCCAGAGCGCTCCTGCTCACACCCAGAGCGCTTCTGTTCACACCCAGAGCGCTCCTGTTCACACCCAGAGCGCTCCTGTTCACGACCCACACTTCGACTCCTGCGCCAGCTCCACCTCCAGGACCGGCGGGTGGCGGGTACGCGACGGGACTGGCGGTGGCAGAAGTGGTGGGCCGCTCGGGGCTTCCTGTGACGAGGCGATCCTATATCCTGGCAGCTACGCCGCCTCGAATGGCGGCTGGGTGGGCCAGCCGCCTCGCGCGTGCACGGCCTTGCCCTCGCCTGGGACTTCCGGATCCTCGGCCTGCGCCCAGCGCGCCCATGCCAAGTACTCGACCCGGAGCCAGTCGCCCAAGCCGCTGGAGCTTACACCCGCGCAGAAGGCGAGCGTTGCTGGTATCATCGGCCAGCTCAAGATGGTGTTTGCCAAGAACCTGAGCCGCATAAGTGACACGTTCCGCGAGTTTGACAAGGACCAGTCGGGCAAGATTGACAAGCGCGAGTTCCGGCTCGCGCTGCAGAAGCTCGGCGTCGTCGCCCACAAGTCCGATTACGACCTCACGTTTGACTCGCTCGACAACGATCGCTCCGGCATGATCGAGTACGAGGAGCTCAACGAGCATCTCCGGCGGCGCGTCGGCGACCCCTCGCATAGAAGCGCCATCGACGTCGGAGGGGCGGTCGCAGGAACGAGCAGTGTGGCATCTCTCCTCACCCCGGCCACTGGTTCGGCCACCCCCCCACGCTGTTACTCGTGTTCAGCCTCATCAAGCCGTGGCACGGCCCAGGCGTGGAAGTGAGAGAACCCGCTGCCGACTCAGACCTCGCGATGCCCGAATCACATGACGTATGTAAGACGGAGATTTGACGGGGTTTCTCGCGGGGCCGACTCGATGACCTCAAGATCCTCGATGCTCAATCGTGGAAAGAATCCAGACGTTCCTATAGGGAAACCGCCAGACGCTCAGTTTCGTTCCGGGATTCCCGGGACACGTGTCGTGTGTCAGACATCCCAATCAGCAGGTTCAGAGGGACCACGCCGCGGGCGTCTATAGTAAGAGTAGGACGTCTTTTATGTCTGTGTCCGGGGAAGGCTACGGCGGCTGTTAGTACCGGCGCGTTTATCTCTACAGTCGAGTACACATGTGAAAGTCCGGGATCGACCGGGGGGGGAGAGAGCTGTCAAGAGCTGTCAGAATGAGAATCGCGCGCGCGGGCACGCGGGCTGGCGCGTGCGGCGGTGTCCGGTGATTTGCG
Source organism: Chrysochromulina tobinii (assembly GCA_001275005.1). Taxonomy (NCBI): domain Eukaryota; phylum Haptophyta; order Prymnesiales; family Chrysochromulinaceae; genus Chrysochromulina; species Chrysochromulina tobinii. The sequence continues at coordinate 4,768 of JWZX01002873.1, forward strand.
CTGATTACCTCATAGGTCACGTACCTGATCATGGTGATTTCCGGGTTTTCGCGATTCGCCATTCGGGTTTCGGCGGTCTCTCCCCGCGCGCCGTTTCTTACTATTAAAACCGGCTTCGCGGCGGGCCTTCCGCTCCGAATCAATAACCTGTCCCCGGTCGGTACCCCGACGTACCGGATGTGGTCTGGCGGGCGTGGCGGGCGGTCGTCGGTCGACTGTCTCGCGCGAGTCGCGACGACCGGACGCGACGCTCGCGCGCTCGGGGCCGCTTCGGACGTCTTCGCGATCCGCTCCACCTCCACGCTCCACGCTCCAGCACTCTGACTCTGCACTCTCCGGGAGGTCGGAGGTATCGTCTATCGACGGGGGGGGCGGCCAGGGCCGCGGGCCGACAGGCGGGGGCGCTCGACCGGACAGTCTCGTCGTCTCGTCCCGGTCGTCCGGACGCGGTCCCCCCGCCGGCTCTCCCGCGCCGGGCCCCGGAAGCCCGGGAAATGTCGAATGTGTGAGATGTCAAGACTATCGTTCAAGTCCTGCTAGCCAATCAACAAACGACCGGTGACACACCGGCCACGTTTTAGCACAGCTCTCCACAATCATACTCGCCGCCCAGCCCCGTGAATGATCGAGAGTGACCGCCTCGCGCACACGACACCGCTCACCGGACACCCGGCCGAGGGGGTCGCATACCGTTCCACACACATGCGCATGCGATATGGCCAGCTCCGACAGCAGGTCAGAGTTGCCATCGATGCCGCCTGCTGCCTAATGCGTACCTCAAAGCAACGGGTTGTTCAGCGGATCGAAGCCGTCGTCGCCCGCCGTGGGTGGCGCAGACGGCGGAGTCGCACGCTTCGATGGTGGCGGCGGCGGCGATGACGGTGGTCGAGGCGGAGGAGCGGCGGCAGCTGGTGGCGCCGGTGGCGGCGTTGGCGGTGGCCGTAGCGGCGGACGTGACGGCGGCGACGGTGCAGCAGGCCGCGGCGCAGCTTTCGTAGCTGCAGGCGGTGGCGGCGCCTCCTCAGTGTCCTTGAGCGTCACTGTAATCTTCTCAATCTCGTAGTCGAAGTCCTGGTCGTTTTTGAGCGCCTCAACGGTGCGCGGATCGGAGAGGTCGGTCATGTCGAAGAAGGCCTCCCTTGGTGCCTTGCACTTTTCGTTCGGGCAGACGAAATTGTCCGGAAAGAACTTGCCATCACGGCCACGCGCGGGGAATATCGTGTAGCCACACCGCTCGCAGCAGAACTCGTGCAGTTCGGCTTCCTCCGCGGCCGAGCGTGCAATGTGCTTGTAATTCGCCTCCTCGCCCAGCACCGCCCGAAGGTTGCCTTGAGCCGCGAGCTTAACGATCTTGATCGTTAAGAGGCAAAGCATGAGCCCTGCCCAGAAGAAGGTGGTTGACATGTCATGGCTGAAAGTGAGCTCGGTGCCACCGATGCTGACCGTTCGAATGCCTTTCTTCTTCTGCTTCTTCTGCGTCTGCTCCACTGTGCGCGCCGCGAGCAGCTCGTTGGTGCCGCTTGGCACGGAGATACGCAAAGTCCGCCGCGCTGGTGGTGACGAGCCGTCCTCCGCAGACGCGCGTACAACCGCAGCACGCACACCGATCACCGGACGCGCGGCCACCGCGCCAGCACGAAGCGATATCCGCGTCTCGAGCCGAAGAGCGGCGATCTGTAATACGGGCATCGTGAGCAACACAAGATGCAAGACGCCACGGCCCATTGCTGCCGTCTCGCGTCCGTCACGCGTGACGTCTGACGAGACTGGAAGTCGACGAGACAGATTGATCACGCAGCGAGATTCACGCGGTGACTGTGCGGCGTCGTCGGGGACACGGAGGAGCACTATACTATCGCTCGTATGAACTCGCCAACTCGTAGACAATGTTTTCGAACAATACCTGATGGAATACATCGCCGTCTCTCCGCCCGATCTCATGCGCTTCCTGCACCTCATACGCAGCTCCATGACTCAGCTCTCATCAGGACGGCGTAAACTGGATGGAGTCGATCGAGGCCTCGAGCACGGTGTTGCTGTAGAACTGGGTCGACAACGCGACCTCATACTTCTGCAGGCCTTCTTTCCCATACGTCTTTTCTGCGATTTGCTGCATGTGCAGCGAGGAGAAAGTGCCACGTTCGTAGACGGCGCTGAAGTCCAGGGTCCACTCGGGCGGGTACAAGGTGCCGGTGCCGTTCACTTTGATTGGCACTGCTTTGAGGACGGTGGCGCTGGGCGAGATGTACATGCCATCGTTCACTGGTCGCTTGGACACGATCGCGAGGAAGAGGTCGTCTCCCCCCTCCTTTACACCCTTCATGCTGCTGCCGTCGAAGGAGATCGCAAAGGTCTCGGTGCAGATCAGATATGCACCGATCCCGTCAGTAATGTGGACGTTGGAACCGTCGTTGGCAATGCGGTCTGTAGGCGCAGGCAGCGTAAGAAAGGAGATGCTCATCTTGCTGCCAACAGCCACGCCGAGCGACGCGGGAATGTTCGTGGTGGTGACCGTGCCCGAGAGGAGAACGCTCACGAAGGCGAGGTCCAGCCCGCGAGCGGCCGCGCACGCTGGTTTGAGGGTCGGAGGCGGCATGATACTTGGGGATTCCGTGTCGATCTGGAGCGTGCTCGGTATCGTCAGGCTGTTGCGAACGGAAACGTTGTCAAACTGTCAAACAGGACACTAGTAGCACACTTGCTTGCTTGCTTAGAATTTTGTGTCCAGGTGAAGCTCCACACGCTCGCTCCACGCTCCTCGCACCAATGTGGACTTGATGGTAAAAACAAGGGTTAACTCATGGGATGGACTCTAAAGGACTCGGAACGGTCGACGTTGGACTGACCCGAACAGCCGATGGTGGACTGGTTCCCTTGCGCCGTTGGTACTCTCGGTCAAGCTCCGCGACCTTGGCATCCAACTGCCGCAGACGGGACGTGTCCTGCTGCTGTGCCACCTGCGTCTTGAGCTTCTCGAGATGCTCGAAGCTGATCTCAGTTGACGCCCTCTGCAACGCCCTCGGGCGGTCAGGGTCAGCGCTGTTCGCTGAGCCCCCAGGAATGCCGGCAAATACTCCCGCGCCAGTATCTTCCACTCTACTCGATGAGGGAACAAGAGTGGGAGTTCCGGGACGCATCGCCTTCATGATCGCCCTCGCCGGGCTCATCGGCCTCGCGACGACTCGTGTCGGCTCCACCTGCTCGGTGAGTGGACTGGCTAGGGCGTCGACATAAGGCGCCGCATGAGCAGTTTTCGCCCTTTGGAGCGTCGACGGGGTGAGCGCGGCGGCTGCCCCACGTAGGAGGCCACGCAGAGCTGGACGACCTGACTGGGTGGCGTGTACTTTTGGGCGACCAGTCACCAAGAGCTCGGCTGCGTCGGCGAGGTGGCTGTCGCTGGCTGCGTCCAGTTCGGTAGCTATCGCCACCATCTCGTCGGCGTCAAGCGCCTGAACCGCGAGCTGCTGCACCGCCGCCGCAGCAACTGCTGCTGCTGCCGCCCGCATCAATCGCTCATGCGATGCCCTGGCTGAGGCTGAGCGCTCTGCACCATCTGTTGCCTCCGAGCTCCGGGCACAAAGTGGCATGAGCGCCTCGACCCACGCAGAGAATGCGTCGGGGCTAGTTGCACGGAACTCATGCATTTGCATATCAGCTGTGACGGTAAAGGTCAGCAAGGCTTTTGAGATAGAGATGTACTGCATCGTGCTGAGCAGCACGGACTGGCTCTCCTTCTCTCGCCGTTCAGTGCTGACGCCGTCGGGCTTGCATGGGTGCCATTCGAGAACCTCGCCGGTGGCGTCGAGACTCAGCACGTGCGGTTGCCACTTCTCGGAGTAGCCCAAACGTCCCGCGATGCGCTTGCCGACGGGTTGCATCAGAGAGGCCCGCTTCTGCGATTCCTGTGCTTCTCGCTCGATTGAATCGCGCCGTTGCAGCTCCGTGTAGATCTTCGATTCCGTGCTTCGCCGCGCCTCAATCAGGCGCTTATAGTCTGACGCGCGTTGTACTTGCATCGCCGCCTCCGTAGCTGCGAGATGCTCCGCCTCCTCCGCCTGCTGTCTTTCGAACCGTGCTATTTGCAGGCGGCGGAACGCCTGCTGCATGATGGCTGCAGCGATGTGCATGCCACGGGCGATGGCACGCTCGACAGCTGCTTGGTACTCAGTTTCGCACAGTGCAGCGATTCGTTGCTCTCGCATTTGCCTACGTAACTTCCGAGCGGCCATGCCACGCGCCCTATTCTGTATACAGGTGACACTCAGCTCACGCTGCCTTTGAGCTGCGGAAAGTTTTGCCCTGTGCAGGCGAAAGCACCGCTGGATTGTTGTCGTGGCACGTGTCTCACCCCGAGCGATGAGCAGTTGGAGCGCGTTCATGCGCTCCAGCTCGTGCAGCTCAAACAACGTCTCGAGCCGTGCTTGCCAACCGCGCCATGCGCTCTGCAGCTTAATGGCCGCTCGGCACTTGACTGCCAACCACTCGCGAAAGCACCGCTGGATTGCGCTCGCGGCACGCGTCTCACTACGAGCGATGAGAGAGTGGAGCGTCTTCACGCGCCGCAGCCCGTGCAATTTGTCCAGCGCCTCGAGCCTTGCAACGAAATTGTGCCATGCCCGCTGCAGCCTCATGGCTGCTTGGCACTTGACTGCCAACCGCCGGCGTCCAGCTGCTTGGATTACGAGTAACGCCTTGGTATACGCAGGGATGAACGCAAGCATGGTGAGTATCCATCGCCGCGGTTGTGGAACCTCGCCAATCGCCCAGCTGTTAAAGCGCCGAAGTAATCCTGCTGACTCTCGTAGTTCCGCTGGTGATTGAGGACGCAGCGTGTCGCTGCTTGAGCTGCTTCCGCCTGATGCAGTGTGACCAAAGCTCAGTCGGCGTTTTATAGGGTAAGATGGGCAAGATGTCGCCATCCCGTCACACTTTGCAGCCGCATTCAGGTGCTCACGAAGCTTGCCGAGCTCCGCCAAGTCGACTCTGCGTACGGTAGCCATGGATACCGTATGATACCGGCGGCACTCGAGGCTCCGAGTCTCCAAATCAGTACTGACATAAGGGGCTACACGTCGACGTTTGACGCGGGAATCCCTCTCCGCGCTCTCAAGTGTGCTCTGTACCGGTCGGAGTGCGGGCATAGTGGCGCATCCCTGAAGTGTGAAGTCTCTGGATCCTCGTCTCGCCCACTTCCGTTTTACACCCCTTTAACACTTATCCCCGGGCGCACTTATTTTTTGATCTAGAAGCGGGGGACCTTCTCACATCTCACTATTCACAATTCAGGCAATTACCTCACATCGGGCCTTGAACAGAATGATGAACACTGTGAATCCGCGCACGCCGCACCCTTATGAGTAATTTGCCTAATCCCGCACCGCGCCACCCGACGTGACAGTCCGCACTGACAGTCTTCCAGACACGCCTGACCTCCAAGCTCAGTTAAAGCTCTCAGGGACCGACTTGACATTAGATTCCAGATCGTCTGAGCGCGCGCGCGGCACCACTCGCCATTCCCGGACGGCCGCGAGCACCCTCGTCGCATCCGCTGCTCGGCCCGCCTCATCGCAGCTCACCTCGAGCACATGATGTCGCCGGCTGGAGCGGGCGTACTCGTCGTACAGGGCGTCGTAGTACTCGAGGGCGCTGTCCGCCACGGCTGCGTAGTCGCCCCGTGCGAGCTGCTCAAGCGCCGCTGCGGTCGCCGCGCCGCCGCGCCGCTTGCAAAGGCTCTCGATGGCCGACGCGAGCTCGGCAACAGTCGAGGCGCCCACGCTGGCCTTGCCGCCGGGCTCTTCGATGGCGCTCACGGCCGCGCTCACGGCCTCGGAGCCGCCGAGGGCCTCGGTGAATGCCGCCGGTGCAGCGCCCTGGGTCGCATACATGGCAACGAGGTGCCGGACGCGCGCTGCTCGAGGCACGTTGAGGAGCACCAGAAGCTCGGGCGCTCGCAAGCAGCTGAAGAGCCGCGCAGGCACAAGGCATGAGCCAACATGGCGTCCTTCGTGCTCGACCCACAACGCACGCGATGCGTCTGCGCGCCGCCATGCGAGCGCCACAAGATTCTCGAACATCTCGTTGCTGGGCTGCGGCCGAACCTGGCCGACGCGCCCGAACGCAGATCCCATGTGCTCAGCAAGGCCCTCGAGGTCAAGCACCTGCTCACCCATGTCTTTGAGCGCGTGGAGCAAGGCCGTCTTGCCCGAGCCTGTGCGCCCGCCCAGCACGCAGAGCGGTGCGAGCGGGCGCTCGTGAGGGAGTGACTCGGAAAGGCTCGGCGTCGGGCACGGCAGGTTGTGGTGAGCGGGAGTGCCAGCGCCCCCCTTCCTGTTGCCCTCGCTATCATCCTCTCCAAGGTCGGCGTCGCCGCCGGCGTCCGCCTGTGATCCCGGCGCCCGTGCGAGCCGGTCCGCGAGCTCGGTCAGCCGTTGGGCCTCCTTGGAGCGCTTGGTGGACGGCTCAATGCAAGAGGCGAGCTCCAGTGCCGCCGCGGCCTCGGATGGCCGTCCAAGCGCCTCGAGCGCCTCTGCCCGCAGCTCGTGTAACTGCAGTACGGTGCGCGCCTCACCCGCTGCGTGGCCCGCGAGCACCTGCACCGCCTGCAGCGCCTCATCGTAGCAGCGCAGCGCTCCGCCAAAATCGCGCTGCCGTGCGAGGCACACGCCGACCATCCAAAGGCAGTGAGAACGCCGCGGGTGTCCGCCAACTAGCGCGCAGGCGTAGGCATGCGCCGCCGCCTCCCAGTCGCCCGCGTCCTTTGCCGCCTTAGCACGCGTAAAGTACTCGCCGTACGTGATTGTCGCACTGCCACCACCACACTCAGAGCTGCCTAACGCCGTGCCAAACACGGTGAGAGCCGGAAGCAGCGAAGCCGTGGCCGAAGCCTTGGTGTCCTCTGTCGATGGTGCCGTGGCCGCCGCCGCAGCATCCTCGACGAGCGCATCCATGCCGGGCGCACCCCCGGCCAGCGAGGCGGCAACCCGCGCAGCCAACGTGCGCTTCCTTTCTGCGATGTCCTCAGGCTCCACAGCGGCCGCGAGGCTCTGCGAGTGCATCAAGTTCTGCACCCAAGAGCGGAAGGCACGGTAACCGCCGTCGAGCGCCGATGCATCGTAGCCGCACAGATTGAGAAGCCAGCAGACGGACGACGAACGCATCCCACCACGCCAGCAGTAGACGAGCACGACGCTGCCCGGTTGCGCGCCAAGATCCTGCACGCGCTGCACCATGGACGCAAGCTTCGGTCCGACAAGTGAGAGCCCAAGTTGGATGGCCGCAAATCGGCCGCTGTGCTTGTAAGAGAGCCCCACCTGGGCGCGCTCTGAGTCATCGAAGAGCGGCAAAGAGCTCGCACCGGGCACATGACCACGAGCATACTCAGCAGGCGAGCGTACGTCAAGCAACAGCACGTGTGCTGGCTCTGGACCTGCTACTGGCGCAGCAGCCTCTACTGCGCCATTCCGTACCGCGGACTCGCTTCCAGGCACTTCAGAAGGTATGTCTGCGTAGACGCGGCGTAGAAACGTGCGCAGCGGCAGCTTGGGTGCCGCCGAGGTGGCGTTCGGTGCGACGCCGAGCGCGGGGTTAGAGTCCATCGACTTCGTCCCCTGTGCTGCTGAGTTTTGTGAGACGAGTTATAAAACATTGGCTGTGAAACACACGTCGACTCTGGACAGACTCCGCTGGTGCTGTTCAAAACAACGAAAAAAATAAAACAACACCACGGTCCCCCACGCGTTTTGCGCGAGCGCGCGCAGCACGGCGCCTGACGTGGCTTTGGGGGGGGGGGTCCAGGGTTCCTCGAGCCATGACAATGGAAAACAGCTGAAAAACGCTGGGAATCATGTGTAAACTGTAATCGCGCGATCCGGTGTCCTGGGAGTTCCTGGGAGCCCTGGGTGTCGAATTACAACCTTAACCATGCGCATTGGCTGTGAATTGTCATAGGAATGCTGTGGAGTTGATCGTCAATCAGTTTCGTCGCGGACGTCCCCCTGCGGGCCGCGCTCAGGGCCGCTCACCTCACCATCCCAATCATCTTGGATACGATAGGGGGGAAGTAAGTACAAACCGTCTACTAATAAATAGAAAATCAAAGTACAACACTATACGGGTACTATACATCTGCACTGTTCATCCGCAGGTGTTACAGGTGCAGTTGAGAAGGGGAAAGAGCGTCTGCGTAACCGCTTCGCTCAGACCGCCAGTTCCAGCCCACGGCAAAGTTTGCAGCTTCTCAGCCTGAGGAGCGCAAGGAGCGAGATAATCAGGCTGTGGTCAGGCGCGGGTGACGCTAGCTTCCAGGGTGAGCGGGCAACGGCACTGGGTGCTAGGCCATGTGGGTCCCCAGCAACACGGGTTCGACGTTCGAGCCGCTGTCTCGTACGGCGGACGATGTTCTGCCCTCGGCGTCGTTCGTTATGGTCGCATTCCGTCCCCATTCTGGTCTGCCCACGCCGCCATTCATTCGGTACAAAGCACATCGCCCTGCCTTCTGACGCTCGTCGAATTTCTCCGCCCCTGCCCCGCACGCGTCGAAGTGCGTAGGGTCCTTGGGGAAGCACGTGTCTGTGGAGCAAGGCATTAAGTGATCAGCGCATATACCATCGACGGGTGTGCGTGGGCACGCTCGTGGGCGACACGCTGGCCGTGGTAGCGTCGCGGTGAGCACCGCGATGGGCGTCGCGGCGGGCGCATAGGCAGGCTGGGTGCACGCGGGTGCTTGCTGGCCAGCAACACGGCCATGGCGGGCTACTATCGTCTATCCACCCACCTGGAGCATTGAAGGTCATGAGGGCGGGATCTTCCCAGATGAGGACCCCCATCGGTGCGAAGAGTTCTCTTGCCGCCTGATTGAGCTTCTCAATCAGTGGCGTGTAGGTAGCAGGGAAGGCCAAATCCCTGCACAGCGAAACGGACGTGCGGGCCGCCCGGGCCGCCACAGCCGCTTCCGCCTTGTCCACACTGCCCTGACTGGAGTTCAGAGCTCGCTCAGAATAGTCTCTGAGATCAGCCTGCAAGGGAGAGGTGAAGGCTCTCGGGTAGGTGGTCTGCTTCCACACAAAGGTGGCCGTCGGATTTCGTTGCCTCACGGTGCTCAGCACCCTCGCGAGCTTACGCAGATGATACTGGTACGTGAGGAGCGGAGCAATGCGATGGCGCACGTTGGAACCTCCCAAAATGCTGGTGTCGTGCAGGCCTGACTGGAACACAACGATCGTGTTGTTCGCCCGCGTAAGGAGTCTCTCGAGGACCTCGCCGTCCGGATCAGTGCTGCCGAACAGATTGAGCAGCCCTTGGCGCGGTGGGAGACCGGTAGAGGGTGAGAACGCCACCACTGCCTGCGATGGCAGCGTCCCCGTCGCCCAGTTGAAGACGGCGCATTGCTTGCCCCCTCCGAGGGCGCTGCATATGTCGAGGAATGTGCCGGCGGAGACGGAGTCACCGAGGAGCACAAGGCGGCGGCGGCCGAGGCAAGTGCGAATCGCCAAGCCGTCGAAACACGCGGACGAAGCGCGGCAGCCCCAGGGCACCCAGTGCATTTGGTCCCCTCGCAGCGCGGCTGCGCCCTCTTTGGCGGGGTCTAGACCGGCGTTGCGACAAGCTTCGGAGGACAGCCACCGCCCTTGCGAGCCAGGCGGGCAGCAGCGCGCACCATGATCCGAATTAGGCTCGAAAGTATCGACCTCCGTGCTGCGATTCGGCACAATGCGGAGAGGTGTGCCGCCGAGCAGTGGGACGAGTCGCCAAGGGTAGAAAGATGACCATCCACCATGCAGCTGCTGGCCGTGCGCGTGTAGCTTGTAGGTTGCGGCGATGGCCGCAGTACACCGCAGCGGGTCCTCAGCGGAAGGACACTGCGGAAGGTGCTGCTTCTGCTGTTCCAGCGCCTCGAGTGTGATGTACTTGATATTGGGCACGAGGTGCGGACTCGGCAGCGCATGGGCGCAGGCGCGGAAGCTCTGAGATTGGACATCCCAATACGAGACGCGCGTCTGCGATGTGCCACAAGGGAGCAGGCAGGCAAGAGGACTTGACGTCAGCGCAATGAGCGTACCACTCGGTGAGCAGAAATCGTATCGGCGAGCGGAGAGGCATTGTGGGCGCAGGTGTGGCCATGTCGGTGATGTGCAAGGTGGAGGAAGCGCTGCGGCCGCACCTGATTCCACGAGTGCTCGAGAGACCACGACGGATCCGCCCGCGTCCACCAAAGCGAAACAGAGACGCCCACGGTGAGATTCGTCTCAAATAACAAGTGCGGGAGACGCGCCACGTACCGGCCATCCCCGAGGTCCTTTGCAGGTGCCCTCCATACCATCTTCAGCGCCCTCACCTTCTCCTGACTCTGCCCGTGATGGAAGTCCCATCCACGTACTTCAACCACCCAAGCATCTCCACCCGTTGTCTTGCGTTCACATACCTTGCTGTGGCTGTAAATGTAAAGATCCTCAGAGTGTGCAGCACTCGCAACGACAGCAACTTTTGATGCTGCAGCATCAGAAGCACAAGCGGAGCAGTTTCTTGTGGCCAGAGCCTGGGCGCAATCTGCGTTGCCCATGCGCGTGGAAGTGTTGAGTAATGAATGCATTGTTGACATAGCGTAAAACCCGCGTGCGACCTGCGAACGTTTTGACACTTTGGAGCTTGAGCGTGTGGGGTGGCTTGGGCGCCGAGGTCCGCTTTCCATTAAGCTTTCCATGCTTTCGTGCGTGACGGCGAAAGACGCGCACTTCGCGGGCAAATGTGCTTCTGGGCCGTATTCACATGTTCTGCCCGATTTGGCATGTACAGTATGCATTGTGGCTGGGCATGCTCATGTATGGCATACATTGTAATGGTTTCCCCCGCCCGCCGGCGCAACTAACTAGCTCACGCCGAGCTGTTGCGCCTGCCGCCCTTGACGTTGGAGGTAGATTAACAATGTCCAGCCGGCGAACTATGTCCAGCGTTTTGACCGTTGTCGCCTGTTTTCGGACGCGTCTGCCCCCACACCCCGCTCCCCGGGGGGACGCGCGAACGGAAGTGCTCTCGCGACTCGGAACTGCTCGCGTCGTCTGCTCCGCGCTCCGCACCTCCCACGTCAATATAAAACTGTACATGTACAAGAATGTATGTCACAATAACATAGAAGCTGGTCGCACCAGAGTCTACGACCAACACGCTATGAGGCGGCCGGCGGCGCCACGTCCTGTTCCTCCTCATCCTCGTCTTCGCCCTCGTCCTCCTTCTCCTCGTCGTCGCGCGGCCGGAAGTCATCCTCTGCCGCGGGCGTCACCTTATATGGGTCCTCGCCCTGCTGCTGCCGCCGTTGCTGCACCACTTTCATACCGACGCAGCACAGCAGCGCTATGAACACCATCACGAGCGTCAGCAGCCCGCCTATGGCGTTATTGGAGAGTGTGAGCCGGGAACGGGCCCGATATTGTCGGCGACATATGACGGGATAAGACGGGATCTGAAAATCTACGACGGTAAATCGGATGAGAGATGACCAGATGAGAGATGTCGCGGCTATGTCGCGGCAAGTGCGCGCAGCCCGCAGCGGCCAGCGGCCAGTCGACGCGGTGCCAACCTGCCATGAATATGCCATCTTCGATCTTGCCATGCCCATTTGATTCCGTACGGCTGTGACCTGGGTGGGTGGGTGACCGCTAGAGCGCCGGCTGTGTGGAGCGTGGAGGCGTCTGACTGTCTGTGGCCGCGTGGGGTTGCTCTCCGCGGTGTGTGGGCGTGTGGATGCAGTCAGGTGTATGGGCTCGGTGACACGGTGGGGGGGAGTCAGAGGGGAGACGACCGTGCTCGGCTGGGGCGCCATCTGGCCTCTTCGCTTGGCGCTTGGCCGCCCGTGGCCCCCGCCCGGCGGCGCTCGTCGACAGCCTCTGGCCAACCGTGAAACTCCTTTGCGAAGGGCATGAAGTTATTCGGGCCGTAGCCAGCATGGAAGATAGCAAAGGCGACGACGTCAAATTGTGTGGCACGCTTGAGCAGCTCCTGCCGGTAGATGCGGGCAACCTGGTCGGCGGGATTCAAGAAGGCGCCGCAGCCAAAGGCGCTCAGAACGGCGTGCCGCACTCCATGCTCGATAAGCGTGTCGAGCTGTGCGGCGACGCGCCGCGCCGCCTCGTCGGCATCGAAGGCCTGATCTCCACGCAAATCGACCGCTGCGGCGCGCAGTTCATAGAAAGGGAAGACCTCATCATCAGCGAGCCATGGGTAGCCCAAATCCGCACGCGAGCTATCCTCAGGGCCACGGATGCACACGCGCGGTCTCGCCTTGTCCAGATACACGCGACCCTCGCCGCCGCTAATGAGCAACGTCATCTCTGCCGAGTACAAGGAGCGGCCGTCTGCACGGTAGCCGTCCATGACGCTGCGCTCCAGCGAGAAGTGGCAATCTGTTCTGCGAAACATGTTCTCTTCCTGGGCAACCATGCCGTGGGTGTAGCCGCCGCCCGGGCTGTACGCATTTGCCATGTTCAGGCTTGCGAAGATCACGCCATACTCACGCGTCATCTCGAGGGTCACCTGGCCCCAGTCACCAGGCAAGACGCGCACCGCGCACGCGCCTTTCAATGATGGCGGCGGCGGCGGCGGCAGGCCAGCACGGGCATGGGCAGCATTTTGAGACCAACGCCGCAAGTTCTGTTGGGCAAGTTTGTGGTAGCACGCGGTGGGGCTGGCTTCTTCCAGACGCTCGAGACATTCAAGGAGCACACGCTGGCGTACGCCTTGGGCGCCGTGATAGACTTGCTCCCGAGACGGAAGAAGAACTCCAAACTCAAAGCGGCTGAGCTGCTTAGGCGTGGTGCCAAAGCCAGCTCCACTGACCGGCTCGTCTATGCCAATGGCTGCCACGCGTTGCGCAAGCTCGGCAACTGCGTTCGGATTGGTGCCGCGCCATGGCCCTTCGGTTAGACACCAGTCCGTGACCGACGGGTGGAGCAGCGTCGCGAGCTTAGCCATATCCCTTCGAGTCAGCGCTGCGCGCGCTTCCGTCGACGATATGTTCACGGGTATCTCACGCCCAACGATGAAGTGCTCGGAAGATGCCCGGCTCTTCCGCATGCCGTCGAGGACTTCCTGCGTGAATCCGGGTCGACCCATCGTTATGTATCGTGAGTCGGCGCGCGCGTCGTTCCACTTGGAATACTTTGACACGTCGTCGGCGCCGTTCAAGTGCCAGACCACAAAATCGAGGTGATCAAACTTGCGCTGCAGCCCTTGCAACCACTTGTGGAAGTCGACATCAGAGTGGATCCATGGGTACTCGGCTGTGGCGAGTTCACAGAGCTTCAGCCGGTCGACTCTCGACATTGCCGCCTCGCCCTCGGAAGCGAGCTTCCTCGAGACATGCGAATCGTTGTTCACCGATATGAGCGCGACGCATCCGTCAAAGACTTGGAACGCCTTGTCCGTGAGCGGAGTCGTCTTGCCCGTGAGGATCTCGTGGGCCTCGACGACGCTCTGCACATGACCAAGGGTGATTGGGCAGAGGCTCCCAAGGAAGTCTAGCACTGCTACTCTTTTGCCGCCTTGCGACGACAACGTGCTGAGGTAGGCCTCCATAGGGTTAGGGCTGCTCATATCTACGGGAGGCAAGGGAGGAGGAGCTGGCACGGGGAAGCCTTTGGGTGTGCCTTTCGGGGCGCCTTTCGGAGTGCCTTTCGGGGTGCCTTTCAACGCCTTTCCGGCCTTCGCCGGGGCTTTCTTCTTGCGCGTGATGGTGGGCAGCGCCGCCGCTCGCTCGCAGCGCTCGGAAGGTGATCGTGGAGCTCGGATCGGGTCGGTGGCGAGGACGAATCCGGAGATCGCAAAATATCGCCGACGCTCAACTCGAGTAGTTAAAGGGAAATGAGCTTATGCCCTTTCAGACGAGGTTAGTGCGTAACCCGGACTTCATTTACAAACAGGTGCATAACCCGGACGTCACTAACCCGGACTTGGCCAAGTCCGGGTTACGCACCTGTTTGTAAGTCCTTAACCCGGACTTCGAGGTGTGAAGTCCGGGTTACGCACATGTTTGTAAGTCCGTAACCCGGACTTGGGTATTTGAAAATTTAAGTTGTCCCGGGTTACGCACCTGTTTGTAAGTCCTTAACCCGGACTTGGTTTTTCGCGCCTTCGGCCAAGTCCGGGTTACGCACCTGTTTGTAAGTCCTTAACCCGGACTTCGAGGTGTGAAGTCCGGGTTTCGCACCTGTTTGTAAGTCCTTAACCCGGACTTGGCCATAGCTGGGAAGTCCGGGTTACGCACCCGTTCTAAGTCCGGGTTAGGCATTCCCCCCCCAGGGATTCGGCCAAGTCCGGGTTACGCACACCAATCTTTTGGCCAAGTCCGGGTTAGGCACCTGCATCGAAGTCCGGGTTAGGCACTTTCCCTTTCAATTTACCAAGTCCGGGTTAAGCACCTGTGTGTTTCAAACCCGTACTTTGAACGTCTCAGTGTAACACAGGCACACATCCGCATTCACACCACTCACCACGAACGACGATGTCCGACACGTAAACACGTCGGGTCCGTCCACGCCTCCCTCCGCATGGCCGTTTGCGCTGGCGCAGTTATAACTCGCATCCTGGCTGTCGGTGGTTGCCACCTGGCCTCACAGGTGATATCTGAGCCTGCCGCTCACAGGCTGTCGGAAGATCATGTTGAACGGGTTTCGTCATCTCGGGCATCGTACGTCTACTCGTGCGTGGGCCAAGGCTCGTCGTGGTGTTCGCTCTTCGCTCTCCTCTCGGCACGACCGCCATCACCTTTCCTCATGGGTCTGCAACTTTGAGATTCAAACCTGGACTTTGCAGGTCTCAGCGCGCCGCGCAGCTTCTGGTGGGCATGCTCGTGCCTTGGTTGGCGCCGCAATTTGTGTTCATCATGTTCCCTGGCCAGGACTCGAGCGAAGAGCTCATCGCGTGGGTGCACGCCGAATGTGCCGACGAAGCCCGGACGCGGATTGCGCCGCTGCTGCAGCTGCCAACCGAGACGATCGACTTCCAGGTGGCGGTAGCGCGCACCATTCCCACGCACGCAAGCGGCGATCTCCTGGCTTATGGGTATACCACGGCTAGTGAGACGTATGGCACCACCGTGCCGGCCGCGGCCCCGTCGGCGCGGTACATGAGGCTGGTTGCCTCCTGGCAGCATCGGACCGCGGGTAAAAGAAGGCATTCGAGCACCACACCGCTCACGGCGCGGTCTCGCACGCGACCACCGCGTCGTGTCCGTGCGCGTGATGGCCTATGTGTCCCGAGGATCTGCTCGTGCTGCTGCGCACGTCGCGCACTGAGCTGCTTCGCGTGGCCTTCGCGCCGACGCCTGCCGAGCGCAAGTCGCTCGTGCGGCAAGTCGCTCGACACCGTCGTCATGCGACGGTGTACGAGTGCGTCTTTGCGTTCCCTGATGGGGGCGCGCCGTCGGGCGCGTCTGTGCACACTTGTCCTCTCCGCCATCGCCGCCGCCATCCTCGGCACCACCCTCGGCGCCACCACCATCACCACCGCCATCGCCTCCGCCGCCTTCGCATCCGCCCTCTCCGCCGCCTCCAGCGCCCCCACCCTCACCGCCTCCACCATCGCCCTCACATCGGCCACCGCCGTCAAGCCCACCACCCTCACCTCCACCTCCTTCCCCATCTCCTTCTCCGCCTTTACCATAGCCTCCACCAACGCCTCCGCCGCCATCCCCTCTACCATCGCCTCCACCGCCATCACCACCGCCATCGCCTCCATCACCCTCGCCGCCGCCTCCAAGCCCGCCGTATTCGCCGCCACCATCGCCGCCGCCATCTCCACCGCCATCACCACCGCCGCCTTCTCCACCACCACCCTCGCTTCCACCCTCACCTTTACCCACGCCACCACCATCGCCTCCGCCTTCACCGCTTCCGCCATCGCCTCCGCCATCGCCACCACCCTCGCCGCCATTCCCATCTCCTTCCCCTTTGCCGCCACCGCCATCGCTGCCGCCACCCTCGCCTCCCCTGCCTTCACCGCCACCCTCGCCTCCGCCACCGCTATCGCCACCGCCCTCGCCACCGCCACCGCCACCGCTATCGGCAACCGCCCTCGCCACCGCTATCGCCACCATTGAACATTCAACAAACCTCATCGATGGTTGTGTTGACTGTTGTCGAGGTAAATTGAATAGGAAATGGTATTTTTGTGTTAGTACACCGGTACCGGGTACGGTACACACGTGCCCACACGCGACGGAGGGTATACCGCTGGGTCAACGCCGACCGCCGTACGCCCTATCTGCGTCGCACGGCACGGCCAGCCGAGCTATACGCGCTGCGCGTTCGGTTACGCAAAAATTGTGTCATGTGGTGTGTCGATACGTCGTTAATGCCATACGTATACGAGGTGAGTCCAATCACCAATGCCACACCGGGACGCGGGAGAGGATCGTCCAGCTCCGGATCATCAATGAAATCCATGCACACTTTGCACATTCACCGGGGATGACCGAGCTTGGAGAGCACAAGCTTGGAGAGGACCTAGTCGAGGTGGCCCAGATCCTTCTCTACCGAAGAAGGACTACCCCACGCTGCTCTCTCTCTCGACACCCGAACACAGTTCACACGGTGTTCGAAGTCGAGAGCCGTGCGATGAGGATCATCAATCTCCGGATCATCGATGAGATCCATGCACACCGGCCTAGGCAGAACTCGAGGTCTGTGAGGAGGTCGCTGAATCAGCAAAACAAGAAGATATGCCAAGAACTGGACTGCTGATTGTATTCCAAAACCCAGCCTTGAACTGCCGTGACTTGCGACAGGAATTCGCATTCGGCGCGCGAGGACGGGATGCACAATGACGACAAGGATGTCGCGTCGGATGCAGATCGGACGCGAACCAGCGATCCGTGGGACACGAGGGCACCCCCGACCAAAGGCCAAGAAGTCCCCCCGGCGGACATGGATTTCGCGAAGAGGTCTCAACAAAAAGACAACGAGGTGCCTAACCCGGACTTCCGAAGTCCGGGTTAGGCACCTGTCCCGAGTGCCTAACCCGGACTTAGCCAAACGAGGGCGGGAAAAGGTCCGGGAACGTTGCCTAACCCGGACTTAGATAACGTTAAAGGTGCGTAACCCGGACTTCCCAGCAAGACCCAAGTCCGGGTTCAGTTCAGTTGAACTGAACTGAACTGAACTGAAGTCCGGGTTAGGCACCGGGCACAAGTCCGTAACCCGGTCTTCACACCTCCAAGTCCGGGTTAAGGACCGGGCACAAGTTCGTAACCCGGGACAAGTTAAATTTTCAAATCTCCAAGTCCGGGTTAGGGACCGGGCACAAGTCCGTAACCCG
>JWZX01002874.1:0-28004 GCA_001275005.1 Chrysochromulina tobinii
CTCCTCCTCGCGCCCGCCCTCGGCGCGCGGCCCCGGCGGCGCGCTGCCCCCGGCGGCGGTGGCCGCCGATCTTGCGAAACGCATGGCGCAGTTCTATGCGATCGAGCATCAAGCAGTCGAGCAGGCAGCCCAGGCAGACTACGCCATCATGCGGGTCGCTGCCAGCCTCGTCGAGGGACACCTTGCCTCAGACGGACCTTTCGCCGCCGCCAACTCGGTTGCGGCCACCGCGAATGTGGTCCTCATCTCGGGCGCCGCGGTGAGCAGCAGGGACAACGTCACGGTCGCTGCTGGGCTCAGCTCTGACTTGGTCTCCTCGCCTCTCCGCAAGCGCTCCTCGGTGATCAAGGCGGCTCTCCTCAAGACAGCCGCGGAGACAGCCGAGGACGAGCACCAGACGCTCAAGGCGGCGCGCGCGGCACAGGGCTTCGTGGACGGCAGTCCATCCGGATCCCTCGCAGGGCGCGTGCACCGGTGCGAGGGTGCGCTCGATGCGGTAGCCGAGCTCGAGGCGGCGACGTGCCCGTGGATGGAGCTGGCTGGCGTGGGCTCGATGGTGCACGCGGCGCAGGCGCGCGCCCTCCACGCCATGGGAGAGGCGCGCGCGGCCACCGACCTTCGCGAGCTCGGCGCCGAAAAGATGGATGACATCAACGGGCGCCTCGATGCGGGCACGCGCCTCTTCGTGTTGCTTCGTGGTATGGATCCCACCGCCGCGCCGCGCTCGATGCTCCGAGCCGCGCATGCGGATCTGGTACGCCAGCAGCGTGACGCCGATGCCGAGGCGCATGCGGCGGCATCGGAGCTACGATCAGTGGAGCTCTGCCATGCCAAGCTGCACTATTGCCTCGGGCGCGTCTCCGTGTTGCGCACGTTTGCGCGGCACGCCCTCGTCGCCCACCGCGACATGCTGCGCGACAGGCGCATCGGGCTGCTTCGCGACGTGATCGCCACACGCCGCGCGGCCGCGCAATTCAAGGTGCTTCGGACGGCGCGCGTGGCGGTGGCCGCAGCGGTGGCGCACGGCGAGAGGCTGCTCGTGCTGAGCGAGGAGAAGCACCGGCAGCTCACGAGCGCCAAGATAGGCCTGACGCTCGTCGGGGTGACCAGCACTGCGCCGCTCCTGCCCTCGCACCTGAGCCAAATCGGGCTCAAGATGCTCTTCAACGAGCTCTGTGTCGCCGTGGGGCTCGCACCGGCCGAAGCCGAGAGGCTCCACGTCACCTCGATCCGCACGAGCGAGCTGCCTCCCTCTGCTGCCTACTTGGCCTTCGAGGCGTCGGCCGTTTCGGCGCTCGATCTCCAGTTTGAGGTGCATCCGTCGCCATTCGCCGACGGTCTTCCGCCGGTCGAGCTGATCGACATCTTCGAGGAGCAACTCAGCGCCTACGTGAAAGCTGTCGAGGCCGATGGCGCCTTCGCTCCGAGTGTCCGTGCGTCGACGCACTCGTACTCGAACGAGAGCGCACCTCAGACCCCGAGCAGCAGCCTGAGTGCATCTCGCCCCGGGAGCGCGGCGCACTCGCGCCCGAGCAGTGCGAAGCTCGGGGCGCCGGTGCTGCCCAAAGAGTCGGGGCGGTTCATGCCCATCAGTGAGGGCGCTCCCCTAGCATCGACCGCGCTGGGCGGGCGGCGCTCGACACGGCGCGCGACCGCGGCGTATGAGGGCTGGTTAGGCGAGAGCCGCACCCGTATCGGGCTGGATCGGCTGCTCATCGCCGGCGTCCAGGTGCAACGGCCCGAGCCGGCACCCGAGCCGCTCCGACGTGCCGATCACGACAAGGGCGACAAGGGCGGCCTCGACGAGCTGCCGCTCGCGTTGCCGCTCTACCGCGCCTTGGACGCGGCCAGCGCGGCGCGCGAGCACCTGACCAACTTGTGCGCGGCGAAGCCGATGCACAAGGCGATGAGATACGAGCTGCACCGGCTGTCCGCTACCTTTGAGCTGCCGGCGGCGGTCCTCGGCTGCCTTCGCCAGGCGTGTGAGCCTGACGGCATCCTCTCGATGGCTTCGGCGGGCACGGGAGCAGTCGACGTGGCGCTCGCCGAGACCGCGGCTCGTGTGCGCACGACGGAGCGCGCGCTCAAGAACGCTGCGCCCGCCCTCAAGGAGAGTCGGCAGTTGGCCAAAGCGACCCTCGCCGAGGCGCTTGGGACGGCGGCCTTCCTGCGCCGTCTCCAGGTGCGTTCATGCTGGCCCGCGGCGACATTGCTCGGCGTGCGCATCGACTTGAAGTGGAACTTTGCGACACTCGATTCGATGGCCGACCCGGCGGCTAGTGGCCGCGGTGGCAGTGCTGGGGCGAGCGTGGCGGCCCTGTCGGCAGAGCGGATGGGGTTGCATGCTGACGGCGGTATCATCGTGCCTGCGATCCGTAACGGCTGGGAGAGTATCGGCTACTCCGTGGCGGGACGTTCCTCCTCGGGCAGCGATGTCTTCTGGCAGCCGACTGCCGGCACGGCAGCCGACAAGACGCGCCCCGTCGAGGGCGAGGGTGAGCCCCCGCCGTCCGCTGCGACCTCGTCGCGCCCGTCGTCGTCCTCGTCACACCGATCGACGTCGTCGCGCCCAGGCTCATCATCCCATCGCACCTCGCTCAGCGATGCACTTCTGAAGCAGCAAGTGAGCATCCAGATGCATGCAAAGCACCTAGCCGACGAGGAGAAGCATCACGCCTTGGTGGAGATGGCGCTCGCCAAGGCGGGGGCGGGCACCTCGCCCACGCCTTCGCCCCTCAAGACTGATGCTCACCACGACGCATGGTGGCAGCAAGGGCACGTGTGCTACTACTGCGCACAGCGCTTCTCTCCAAAGCGAATCCAATCGGCTGTGCTCAGCATCAAGGGTGACCTCGAGCGACCGCCGCCCTCGCTGCACCATCGGTACATTGACTGCGCCCAGCGCAAGCGCGTCGGCCTGCATGAGTTCGACTCGCCGACGACGGTGGCCGCGGTTGTGCAGGAGTTCAAGGCCGAGCTGAGCGCGCTCGACACGGCGCTCGAGGCGCTCGAGCCGCAGGCGCTGCTGTACCGTGAGACGCGCGATACGCTGATGGATACCGAGGGTCACCTGCGCCTTCTCACCCCCTTGCTGAGCCAGC
Organism: Chrysochromulina tobinii; assembly: GCA_001275005.1. Taxonomy (NCBI): domain Eukaryota; phylum Haptophyta; order Prymnesiales; family Chrysochromulinaceae; genus Chrysochromulina; species Chrysochromulina tobinii. Next base: position 3,102 of record JWZX01002874.1, read on the forward strand.
AGCCGAGCGCGCCGCCCGCACCGCCGCCGCCGCCGCCGCCGCCACCCGTGCACTCGTCCCGTTGGATCTCGCCGATCTCTCCGAGCAAGCCCGCGCTGCTCGAGGGCGATCCCGAGCCCGAGTCGTCGCTCGCTGCGTACCAGAATGTGATCATCGACGACGCGGCCGTCATGGCCGCCGCGCGTGCGCAGGGCGCCATTGAGACGAAACTGACGAACCTCATCGCCGATGCGGCGCGTGAGGCGCTCTCGTGGCCGGTAGAGCACCCTGAGGTGAAACCCTCCCTGGTGGCCCTGGCGCAGCGCCAGAGCACCCCGGTCACGCCGGCCGTTACGCCGGCCGTTACGCCAGCCGCCGTTACGCCGGCTGCCGCTTCGAGCGCCGCCTCGGGCGTGCCGCCGTCGGCGCGCTTCGCCGCTTCGTCAGTCAAGGGGCCCTCTCGCCATTTGAACCTTGACGAATTTGTGGAGGCCAAACAGCCTCGTGGGTTGGGCCGCACCCCCCTGGGCCGCACACCCGGCGCCGGTGGTGCCGACGCGGAGGAGGCGGAAGGGGGGGATCCGGATCTGGATGCGATCCGTGCGCGCCTCGCTAACGTCAACGGCGGCGCATCGGCGCCCAGCACGACGCCGCACGTCGCACACGGCCCTGCCGCCGAGAAGGCCGAGGCTGAACGGCTTAAGGCTGCGCGCCTCGCCGAGAACGCCGAGGCGGCGCGCCTCAAGGCCGAAACCTCCAAGTTGGAAGCGGAGCAGGCGGAAGCCAAGGCGGCCATCGGAGGATCCACGGCCAAACGCGTGGCCACTCAGAAGCGTCTGGTCGCCGACAAGGTTGGCGAGGCGGCCGACAAGGAGGGTGAGGTCGCGGCGGCGCATGCAGCGGTGATGGCTCGGACGCAGGAGCGGGCAGCCAACAAGGAGGCGGCTCGATTGGAATGGATCGCGCAGCAGCAGTCGCAGCAGTCGCAGGAGGCAGGGTGCGCCATCGAGGGCGCCATCGAGGGCGCAAAGGACGAGAGCGCCACCGAGGGCGCCATCGAGGGCGCAAAGGACGAGAGCGCCGATCCGAGCTCCGCCGCCGAGAGCACCGCTCTTGTGCCGACCGTAGGAGGTGCGGCGCCGAGCCCGTCGCCGCCGAACCAATCAGCGCCCGTCTATTGGGAGCGCATGCGCGGGGTGCTGCTGATGAGCGATGTGGAGCAGCAGGGCGCCCACCCGCTCACGCCCGAGGAGGTGCGCTCTGCGGCGCACGCGCTGCAGCTGCCGCTCGGTGCGATCAGCGCTCGCTCGATGGAGAACGGCGTGGCGCTCTTGCCCATCGTGCTCGAGTACCTCAACGTGCCGCTGCCGTTCGGCTGGCGCCGTCACGCCCTCGACGAGTCAGGGAGTCAGGATGGTGCTCGAGCCACTCAGCTCTTCGTGCACGCGATGCGCCAACTTAGGACGACCGCCCACCCGCTCATGCCCACCTTCCGGCAGGTGCTGCGCGGGCTGTTGCGCCGCACGCCCTCCGCCCTCGCCGCGCACAGAGCGGTCGATTCTCTCGGATGGCTTCTCTTCGCGGGAGCGGACGGCACCGTCTACTACTTCAACTTTCGCACGTCCCAGATGAGCAGCAGCTTCCCGAGCCTGGCCGAGCTGCCCGCTGACATGCCGCTGCTCCGGCCGCGCGCCAAGGGACGTGGCGCGGCTGCATACGAGGGCGTCATGCCCGCGTACCTGGCCGCGCGCTCGCATACGCAGCTGCTGCTCTCGCACGGCGTGGCGACGCACGCGTCTCTCGAGGCCGCTTCGTGTGGCGTGCGGAGCTCGCACCTGTGGATGCGCCCGTGCGCGCTCTCGACGACCCTCGCGGCCGCGCAGACCTTGGGCATCGACCCGCGGCGCGAGCCACACTACATGTGGCTGGCGCACCTTTCGCTGTGCCTTCCTCTGCCGATTGGGTGGGAGGCGCGCGCCACACCGGCGGAAGCCGAGTGGAAGGCACTCCCCGGCGGGCTGAAGCTGCAGCAGCGCCGGCGCAAGGTGGAGCTCGACATGCACCTGCGCGGCTTTGCGCAGCCGCCGCTGCCGGACACGTACTACGAGTACCGCATGCTCGGCTTCTCAGTCACACAGTGGGAGAGGCCGCAGCTCTCCTTTTGCCGTGGCGTGCTCGCCGCGCTGCGCAAGCACGCGGCCCTCGGCGAGGCGGGCTTGGTGCCCGCCGACGGCGCGCCCGCAGCGGCGGATGCGCAGGCAGCTGCAGCTCGTGCGCAAGAGATGACCAATCAGCTGCAGCTCATGCGCGAGCGGCCGCAGGGCGCCACTCTCGCGTTCGCGACCGCGCTCTCGGGCCGCAAAGCAGTCAGGATCCTTCGCCCCGTAATCCGGGAGGCGTAGTAGGTGGTCGTACACGAGATTGCGTAGAACCAGGTGAAGTACGAGGCCGTCGCCTTTGAGACGGTGGTGTGGTGAGCGCGCGGGGGGACCGCGACGAAACTGACTGACTGACTGAAGTACGAGGCTTGTATGAAAGGAGACGCGCTTCCGATCTTCCGAACGTATCAACTGGGCGATCGACCGACCCCCATGCCGACCCCGAAACTTTCGGGTTGTCTACAGAAGCGATTAAACGTCTTGAATCATTAAATTCGTGCGAAGCGGGCGAAGGGTTACCGCTTACCCCTTAGCCCGTTCCCCGCCCCCCGCCGATTGACGGCCAGGGTGTAATAGCAGGCTGTGTCGCCCATGCCTCCGTCCATTGCGATAGCGGCCCCCGTGCCTGGGGGTCCGGAGTTAGGTCCGGAGAGCATGCGCGCGCGTTGTGTTGAACAGCAGCAGCAGCCGAAACTTGGTGGCAAGCTTGTGGTGGTGAAGTGCGGTTGCCTCGCCCCAACCTTCTGCCGATTAACGGTCTGTGTATAGCCAGGTTGTGTCGGCCACACCTCCGTCCGTAGCGATAGAGGCCCTTGTGCTACGGGTTCCGGAGTGGGTATGCGACGTGTGTTTCACAGCAGCTTTGGCCGAAACAGTCTTGACGAAAGATGCGCCTCGCGAGACCAGGTTCGAGTCTCCTTTCCAGCGCGCAATGAAGCGTGGATGGAAGCGGCCGCGCTTCAGCACCCATGCAGGGGCGCTGATCCTTGCAGCCGCGTTCGCGACCGCCAGCGCCTTCTCTTCCCTCACGCGCTTTGCGGTCAGGAGCCGTTCCGACGCAGCTACCGCTGCCTCTTTCGCGCCACGGTCGCGGGTGCCGTTGCGAGCCGCCCGAGTGCCGACGAGTGCTGCATTGGTCGGCTCAACGCGCACGATGCCGGTGGCACTCGGAGCAGGGGCGCCTCTGATATCCACGCTACCCAATCAGCCGCTGCCCATGGTCGAGATCACTGCCAACGGTCAGGTGACGCGCTACTCGTCCACGCTCACCTCGATCCGGTGGATGTTCGGAGCAAACAAGCTCGCAGCGCGCGACGTGCGGCTGTTGCGCTCGTCAGCGCCCGTGCTTGCGCCGCGCGAGGGCTACATGATCTTCGACTTTGGCGAGCTGCGCGGTATCTTGACGCACGACCGTCTGACGCTCATCGGTGCCGACGGGCCGGCCGTCGGAGCGCTTGGCAAGGAGATCCAGCGGCGACTCGCGCTCGACAGGCTTGATGACGCGGCCGACGAGCAGCAGCCGTTCGAGGTGCGTGCGCTCGAATGCATGCTCGAGCAGGTGTACACGACCGTCGACGAGACGCTGCAGCGGCTCTCAGTCCTGGTCTCGAGCACGCTAAACGAGCTGACCAACCCGTCGACGTTCGACTCGGAGGGCCGGCGCGAGGCGGCCCTCGGGCGGCTGCTGCCCCTTCGCATCTCGCTCTCGGCGCTGCAGGCACGCAGCCGGCGCATCTCGGCGGTGCTCGACGAGCTCATCGACTCCGACGAGGACATGAAAGACATGTGCCTGACGCATATGCGTCTCAATCCGCCCTCCTCGCCCACCTCGACGCTCGTCGGTTTCGCCGTGGGCGAGCTCGGCAACATTGGCAACGACGACCTCGGCAACGATGAGCGCATGGCGGCTGAGGCCAAGGCCGAGGCGGCCGAGGCGGCGGTCGAGCTCGTCGAGACGCTCCTCGACGTGTACGACGCGCGCTTCAACTCGCTCTGCGATCAGATCGAGCAGCTCGCGTCGACCATCGAGAACACGCAGGACGTCCTCGAGCTCACGCTGGACAACGAGCGCAACCGGATCGCACGGCTCGAGCTGCTGCTCTCGATGGTGGGCATCTCGTTTGGCGCGTGCTCCGCCATCAGCGGCTTCTTCGGCATGAACGTCATCAACGGCGTCGAGAACGTCGCGGGCATCTTCCTCTTCATCAGCGGCACCTCCATCCTGCTGACGGGCTCGCTGTTCGTCACGTGCTGGCGCCAGTTCCGATCGATCTCGCGCCGGCAGCGCGACCGGCTGATGGACGTCGAGGCGCTCAAGAACGTGCTCGCCAACCTCGACCTCGTCTCGCTCATGCTGCGCAACCGGCCGCCGCTGCCGCGTGGCGCCAAGGCGATGCAGGACGAGCTGCGCGAGCTGCTGCGCAGCTCAGGTGTCCTCAAGAGCCAGCGCGAGCTCTCGGTGCTCTGCTCGCTGCTCATGCAGCAGCAGGCCGAGCAGTCGAAGATGGAGGGCGCGCCTGCCCTCACCGTCCTCCGCGCGCTCTAGAGCCGCCCGAGCCCGCCGGGGAGCATCATCGATCAAAGGCTGCTCGCTCCGGTCTCCGGTGTCGAGTACGCTGATGTTAATACGTACTAAGAAAATTGAGCAGGGATTATTGCATGTCACTCAGTTCAAAATCACCCGAAGGCGAAGCTGTGTGAGGCCAGACGACGCAGAGGACGCGATCGAAATGCCCGACCCGACGCTCCCCTTTGCGTTCACTTGAAGGTCACTTCGCTTCGGGCCTTGGCGCTTGGGCAGCGAGCGGGTGGAGTCGTATTTTTGTCGCTGCCGCTTTTATCAGCATGTGTGATCTTAAGAAACTTAATAGTTACTTAAGCCACAATCCCCACGCATCACGCGCAGTGTCGGATTATTCGCGGCGGCATGGGGGGCCACAACATGCCATGTCGACAGAAACAAGCGAATCAGTCGAAACAACGCTAGTACTTCACAAGACAAAATGAGACGTTTGCATGCAATATCTTAGCGATCGCGTAAGTTGTAGGCGATAAGGCGCGCGACTCTCGCGGTATGTTGGTGTGGCCACAGCACCGAAACGAGCGCAGCGGCCTCTAAGCGGCCTCGAAAGACCACAACGCTACGATGTCGCTGGCGTGGGACTTCAAGCAGCCGGATCGCTCAGCCGTCGAGGCGATCGCGGCAGCGGGCGGCATCGAGCCACTCGTAGCGCAGGTCGTGGCACATCTCTTGCGCGACGGCGATGTGGAAGGCAAGGCCAGCGCAGCCGGCGTGTTGGCAACTCTGGCGGACGGCAGCGCTGCCAATCAGGTGGCGATCCGTGCAGCGGGCGCCATCGTGCCGCTCGTGGCGCTCGTGCGCGACGGCGACGCTCAAGGCAAGACGAACGCTGCCGACGCGTTAGCGACTCTGGCGGACGGCGACGCTGCCAACCAGGCGGCAGTCCGTGCGGCGGGCGGAATCCAGCCGCTCGTGGCGCTCGTGATGTACGGCGATGTAGCCGGCAAGACGAACGCAGCCTCCGCGTTGACAAAGCTGGCGGTCGGCGACGCTGCCAACCAGGTGGCGATCCGTGCGGCGTGCGCCATCGTGCCGCTCGTGGCGCTCGTGCGCGACGGCTGCGTTGCAGGCAAGGCGAACGCAGCCTACGCGTTGGCGACTCTGGCGGACGGCAGCGCTGCCAATCAGGTGGCGATTCGTGCGGCGGGCGCCATCGTGCCGCTCGTGGCGCTCGTGCGCGATGGCTGCGTTGTAGGCAAGGTGCACGCAGCCTCCGCGTTGGCGAAGCTGGCGGACGGCAACGCTGCCAACCAGGCGGCGATTCGTGCGTACATTCGTGCGGCGGGCGCCATCGTGCCGCTCGTGGCGCTCGTGCGCGACGGCTGCGTTGTAGGCAAGGCGCACGCAGCCGCCGCGTTGGCGACTCTGGCGGACGGCAACGCTGCCAACCAGGCGGCAATTCGTGCAGCGGGCGGAATCCAGCCGCTCGTGGCGCTCGTGCGCGACGGCTGCGTTAAAGGCAAGGCGTACGCGGCTGCCGCGTTGGCGACTCTGGCGGACGGCGACGCTGCCAACCAGGCGGCAATTCGTGCGGCGGGCGCAATTGTGGCGCTCGTGGCGCTCGTGCGCGACGGCGATGTAACAGGCAAGACGATCGCAGCCGCCGCGTTGCAGAATTTCCCTAGCAGAGGCCTTGAGGATCGTGCTAAGGGTCGGGTCGAGGATACTGCCGCGCTGGCAGCCGCGGCAGCGCGTGCGGACGCGGCGATGGTGGCACTGCTGGCAGAGGAAGAGAGCGAGACTCAGAAGGAACGGAGCAAGAAGGGGAAGAAAAAAAAGGGGAAGAAGAATGCGGGCGGACTCGCGGAGGTGTGGAGCGCACCCCATGCCAGCTTTGAGGAGATGGCAAAGGCAGAGGTCGATGCCAAGCTAGTGGCGCATGCCGAGGCTGAGGTGAAGCCGGAGGCAAAGGCGGCTATCAAAGCACAGGCGGCGGCTGAGGCCACGGCACTTGCGGTCGCCGAGGCCGAGGCCAGACAGCTGGCGGCACGAGAGCAAGCCGAGGCTCGTGAGATCGAGGCGGCGATCGCCCTCGTGGTGGCGGCGAGGGAGCAAGAGGAGGCCAACACTGCCCAGGCGGAGGCAGAGCAGCAAGCTCGCATGCAGGCCGAACAGGAGGCTCAGACGGCGGCGGCACATGCACATTTGCAAGTTGCGAGAAAGGCAACCGCGACGGCGGAGGCGGGACTTGTGGAACGGTCGCCCGATATCTTCACGTGCCCCATCACGCAGGACCTCATGATCGACCCTGTGCTGGCCACAGATGGCCATACCTACGAGCGGCGCGCGATCGAGGACTGGCTTGTCAGCCACTCGACCAGCCCGATGACGGGCGCGGAGCTCGAGATGAAGGCTGTTTTCCCCAACCTCGTCGTGCGTGGGCAGATCCGCACGTGGCACGAGACGCAGCGAGCATCTCACTCAGCGTTCAGCACGCCCTCGGCGCCAGCGGTGCCGGCGGCGCCAGCGGCGCAGGCCGACGTGCTCCCTGCAAGCAACGCCGCTGCTCCTGCTCTCGCAAGCAACGCGGGCTCCGCTTCTGGCCTAGGAGGGGGTCGGGGTGGACGCGGAGGACGCGGCGGATGCGGAGGACGCGGAGGACGCGGAGGACACAGCCCGCCCTCGGCTGAGGCGGGCGGCACGTTGGCGGACGAGGGCGCCGGTGTCGGGAGCATCGGTGGCGGTAGAAGCAACGGCGGGAGCATCGATGGCAGTAGAAGCATCGGCGGTAGCATCGGCGGTGGCGGCAGCGTCAGCGGTGGTGGCGGCATTGGCGGTTGCGTCAGCATCGGAGGCAGCATGGGCGACAGCATCGGTGGCAGCATCGGCTGTGGCAGCAGCAGCATCGGCTGTGGCGGCAACAGCATCGGCGGCTGTGGCAGCGTGGGTGGTGGTGACAGAATTGGCGGTGGCGGCACGATCGGTGGCAGCATAGGCGGAAGCATCGGCGGTGGCGGCATCGGTGGCGGCGGCGGCGGCATAGTCCCGCAACAGCAGCGCTTCATGCAGCAGCAACAGCAGCAGCAGCAGCGGGGGGGCGGCTTCCCGCAACAGCGAGGGGCTGGGCAGCAGTGGTGGTGTGGCGGCGATGGGCAGCAAAGGGGCAATCAACAGTGGATGGGCGGCGGCGGCGGTGACGGCAGCTGGGGTGGCGCACAGCAGCCGCCGTGGGCCGGAGTCGGTGGCGCATACAGCGGCTTCGTGAGCGGGTTTGGGCAGGGGGAAGGGTGGGCGGCGAATCGCAACCCGCGCCTCGGCAAGGGCGGCGAGGGTCGCGATTTTAGCGGCTCGTGCTTCAACTGCGGCAAGACAGGCCATCAGGTGCGGGAGTGCCCCGAACTCTGGAGACCTCTGATGACCTCTGATGACCTCTGATGACCTCGATGACCTCTGCCATCAGGCGCGGGAGTGCCCCGAACCGGCGCAAGGAAAGGGCGCCGGGCCTGAGTTTGTGGACAAGAACTGCTTCCATTGCGGCAAGATTGGCCATCGCGCTCGCGACTGTCCGGAGATGGCGGGCAAGGGCGGGACCTTCGACTGCTACAACTGCGGCAAGTCGGGCCACCTGGCACGCGACTGTCCCGAGCCAACAAAGGCCAAAGGCGCCGGCCCGGTATGCTTCAACTGCGGCCAGACGGGCCACATGGCGCGCGACTGCCCCGAGCCGCGGCAGGCGCAGGCCAAGTAAGGCCAAGTAAGGCCAAGTAAGGCCAAGTAAGGCCAAGGTGCTCCCTGCAAGCAACGCCGCTGCTCCTGCTCTCGCAAGCGACGCGCCGGGCTCCGCTTTTGGCCAAGGAGGGGGCCGGGGTTACGTTTGGAACGGGACGTACTGCTGCGCGGGGACACTACATGGGAACACAACACGTCGCTGTTCACCCCTTCTGGTACGGGAAGGGAGGCGTGCCGGTCCTCGCAGTAGAAGATTGCAATTCTAATGACGGCAACGAGGGCACTTCATGCACTGAGACAGCGCGACAAGTGAGCGCGGAGTTCGCTTTGGGGGATGCATGGGCGGAGGCTTTGCCGCACAAAGGGCCGCGCGTGGGCGGATCGCGTGCGCCAGTTTGTCCTGCGTGCCTACGTCGCGTGGCGTAGGTAGTTGGCCTTGTGTCGTAATCGAGGGGGGCGCTGTGGCGTGTGCTGTGGCGCTTCGCTTTGGCGACGGGCTGTCGTGAGTCGACGCGCGGTGCGGAGTGTCACTTTTAGGCATGACACGGGGGAGGATGCACGGGGGAGGATGCATGCGATGCACAGAGCGTGTACGGGGGAGGATGCACACGCTTAGTGTGCCTGGGGGTGTCCCCCTCGCCACGTGTGCGCTGCCTGTTGGCATGTTTTACTTTACTTTACTTTACGCGACCGCCCCGCCGTCAGTTCGCCTTTTGAGAGTCGATATTTCGTAAAACGACAGTTGCAGCGAAACTTGCGGGCGTAAGAACCTAAGACAGCTACATCACGGTTACGACGTGCTGTGAACCTTTAGTGTATTGTGAACCTTGCGGAAGGCACACTCGAGTGCGACTCGGAAGCGCTGCGAGCTCAGCTCACACGTGGCCGCCTCCGCGTCCGACAGGAATCCATGATCCTTTTGGTCAGACTTGCTCTCGTCTTGCGTCGAGCTGCACGCGACAAAAGCGGACGACAGCGTCCACCGAGGCGGCATCTTGTGGAACATGATGGCCAGCCTTGTGGTGGATCACCTCGGTGGCCTCCGGGGACGCGTCTGAGGCTTGCGCAGCCATCTCCTCGCACAGCGGGACATACTCTTCGGCCCTGTCGAAGACGTGTAGAGTGGGCCGCCCCCACTTGCGCACGCGCCCAGGCGGCGGCGTGATCGTCGAGAAGAAGACTGCCCAGTGCGCGTCGACCATGCTCGCGACGGCGCCGCCTTGGCTGAAGCCAATCACGCCCTCGTATGGGGTCTGAGCGGCGATGGCGCGAAGGCCTTCGTCGAGCACCTGCGGCTGTGGCTCATGTAGCCAGCCCTCATCGTAGCTGCCACCGACGACGCCATACCATTCAAACGTGGGCAGCTCATCGGGGATCGTGGGGTCCGGTGGGCCAGTGGATCGTGTGGGGGCCTGAGCAAAGACAAAGTCCACCTCGTCGCCCAGCGCGCTTACGTACGGATGCATCTGCAGCTCCATGATTTCGGCACTCGACCGGTAGCCATGGATGCAGAGGATGCGAGGACGGCGCGACAGGAATGCACTTGCACCTGTCGCGCCGTGCGCTGAGCGCACCTCGGCGGATGCCGTGGCTGTCGAGGCGCTTTGGTCGCCGGCGCGAACCGCGTCTTGGAGGGCGCGCATGGTACCGAGCTTCTCAAGCTCTTCAGAGGTGATCCTCCGGCCGAGTCGTGCGCTCATGCGGCTCGCGAGGGTGATGAGCATGAGGGAGTCGACTCCGTACGATTCAAGCGGCGCGTCAGGGTCGATATGGTCAGAGGTGAGCAGCTCGGAGACGAGGATAGGCACCCAGTCGGCATTCGTGTCGCTCGCGTCGGCCGAGGCTGGGCGTGCAACGAGATGCCCCTGAATACGCAGAGCCACGAGCTGTCGCACAAGTGACGGGGCGAGCGATGTCCATGCAGATCGCATCTCAATTGCGAGGGGCACACCCGCGCGCTGCGTCGCATACCAGCCGACGAGACGAGATCGCGTGATCACGACCTCCGCGCCGCGTAACGCGGCGTCGAGCGCGGCATCGTCGTCCACCCCACCGGGCGGCTCGGGAAGAACGACACACCGCCCGCGAAGCGAGGAGCTCACAGGCGGACGCGTTCCGAGGGCGCTCGCCACTGAACGTGCCAGGCTATCTCCGGGCGCATGCGTGCAGTCTGCCCATGGGAGCCGCGGCGCTGCGGGCACCGCGGAGGTCGCGATCAGGATCTTACCCACATGCGTGCCAGCGCCCATGAACCGGAGTGCCTCGTCCACAGAGTCCATCGGGTAGGTGACATACGGAAGGGCCGGCAGCGTCGGCATCTTTGCGCGCACTTCGTCAAAGAGCCGCCGCGCCGTGTCGGGCTGCTCGAGCATCAGGACATCGATGTGCGCCGCAGAGATGGTGATGCCCTTCAAGAAGGGTGTGAGGGAGATCCCTCGCCCTTCGTACGCATCGCGCTTCCCAAGCTCAACAAGCCTCCCAAAGGGCTTGAGCAGCTCGATGGACGCCGTCAGAGCTTCGCCGGTGAGCGAGTTGAGAACGACGTCCACACCCGCACCACCAGTCGCCTCTCGCACCCCCGCGCCAAAGTCGCTGTGGGATCGCGAGTTGAAGACGGCGGCGACGCCTCGAGAGAGAAGTAGCTGCCGCTTCTGATCCGTCGACGCCGTCGCGAAGACGCGGCAGCCCGCAGCGACGCAGAGCGCGACGGCCGCCAGCCCAACGCCGCCAGCAGCCGAATGGATGAGCACGTCATCCCCCGCCCGCACGCGCGCCTGCGTGTGCAGGGCGAGCCAGGCCGTGGCGTACGCCATCGTGCCCGAGACGGCCGCAGCAGCGTCAAGGCTCGGCTCGGCATGGAAGACCCATCGCGCATCGGTGATCAAGAACGACCCCATCCCATCGGGTGGGAGGGCGACGACTCGGTCTCCCGGCGAGATGGTACGCACGGCGGCACCGACGCGGCGGACGACTCCGTAGCATTCGCCGCCGAGTCCAAGGGAGCGTCCCGCAACGACAGAGGAGATCGCCCCCTTGGCGACGAGCACGTCGCGAAAGTTGAGAGCCCACATGGACGTGTGCACCTCGATGTCTGTAGGAGCCAGCTCGTCGACGAGGGCGATACGTTCGAAGAAGACACGACCCGCCCCCGCGTCGGTGCGAGCAACGTAAGGCTCGTCTGCGGATGCGATAGACTCGTCCGCGAGCGCCGGCTCACACGCCGTCAGCGTGTGCACAAGTGGCACGCCGATCGAGTCGATCGCCCAGGCACCGGCGTCGTGCGCCGCCGCGGCTGTGAGCTCAAGTACCGTGTCTGACGCAGCGCGTGCGAGCGCCGGGGCACTCACCACCTGTGCTCGCAAGGCACGCAACGCTCCAGCCGCCGTGCTTGCCTCGCCGATGGCCACCTCGACGACTGTGCCAACGCTCTTGGACCCATCGCCAACGCGTCGGGTAGTGCTCAGCGTTGAGAACGCGAGGCGCGCGAGCGACGTAACAGCCGGTGCCATCTGCAGGCCTCGCGCCATGCCCACGCGCGCGTTGGAGGCATCGAACATCTCCACGTCTGCCCCAGCACCGTCAGCTCCCTCGGTCGCGACTGTCCTTGCGAGCTCTGCGCCCACCCGCCACTCGAGCGTCGCGATGGCGATCGGAGTGCCCGTGCCAGCGTACGCGTCGAGGAACGAGGCGAGCTGAAGGGCGGCATCGAGGGTCGCCGGGCAACACGGCACGGGGCCGCGGGCAGAGAGAGTCGTCGACGAATCGGAGACTAGCAGTGCGCTCGCGCGCTGGCTTTGCACGCAGAGCTGTGCCATCTGGGCAAACGCAGGCCCATAGGAATAGCCGTCAGCGAGCATCGCAGTGTACGGATGCGGCACGCTGCGCGCTGCCTCGCAGCTAGCGGCCTTGGTGCAGTTGTCCTTGGTGGTGTTGGTGGACGCTGCACGACCGAGGAAACTTGTGCTGCCCACCTGGTATTCCATGGTGGCATGCACGACGCCCTGGTAGCTGACTACCGCCACACCTCGGCCCAGGACGCTGGCGCCGTCCGCCGCTGGCGAGAGAGTCAGGGTGCACGATCTCCGACCCCCAAGATCGAGCATCTTGAGAAAGCGACAGTCGTGCAGCTGGATGGCCGAAAGATCTCCCCCTGCGAGATCGCCCCCTCGCAGCCCATGCAGCGCCGCAACAACCCACGCGACATATGCGCTCGCGGGCACAATGGCAACACCCCCAACCACGTGCTGCCGTAGCAGCTGCCATGGCCCTTCACACAAGCCTAGGGTGAGGGTGAAGGCGTGCATGGCCCCGACTACCGTGTGCTCTCCGATGAGCGGCGAGCTCTTGGGCAGTGGTTCGGCGGCTGCAGGGGCGGCCGTGGATGGAGTCTCTACGAGAGGCGAGTATAGTGGCGCCTCGTCGACGGCGAAGATGGACGAATGCGCTGTGTATTTGTCCCAGTCGACGTCGACTACGGCCGCCGGCCCGGCCCGTGGCGCAGCATCAAGGAGCTTCCCCAGCAGCTGCAGCCCGGTTGCAAGAGGCAAGAAGCGCTCGCCTGCCTTGGGCTCGATCGAGTAGTCGACCGCCATGCCGACCTCGCCCCACCCACCCCATTGGATTGCATCTCCACCTAGCAGCTCGTCAAGGTATGCATTGGCCGCTGCGTACGTGGCCTGCCCAGCTACGCCAAAGAGCGCGGATGAGGACGAGAATGCGACAAGCCTCGCAGTGCCTCCGAACCGCCGCCTCAGATGGCGAACGCCGTCAATCTTCGGGCGCAGCACGGCCGAGCATCGCACCGCCGTCACATTTTGCATCAGCTGGTCGTCGATGGAGCCCGCACAGTGGATGACAAGCTCAGCGTCCGGCAGACCCTCGACTGCGCTCCACTCGCCGACGTCGCACAGCCGCACTTCGGCGCCTCGCTCCACCAGAGAAGCAATTCGTGTGCGATCCGATGCTCGCGGGGCAGAGCGGCCAAGAAGCACCACTCGCCGAGCCCGGCGGTCATCCAGTAAGAACTCGCCCACGCGCAGTCCGACCCCTCGAATGCCCCCGGTGACGATGGCCACTTCGACCCCAGCTCCCCGCGATCCCACACGCGCCACCGAAGGTGGAGACAACGCTCGTGGCGTCAGCCGACGCAGCCGACGCTCGTACACCTTGCCGGCGTCCACGCGCGCGTCGATGTGCAGCGCGGGCAAAGGGGATGGCCCACGAGTCATGGTGAGGTTGCGCACTGCGAGAGTAGGCAGCTCCTTACGAGCCGTGCGCAGCAAGGCCCTGCAGCCAGCATAACGGGGAACGTCCGCAAAGAAGGCGAAAAGGTCGCATGACGTGGCTGCTCGGCCAACGTCAACGAGGAGCCGAAGCATGAGGAGGAGAAGCTTGTCGATGCCCTCATCACAGTGTGCGCCACCGACGAGGCCGAGTGCCCCATGCCGCGCTGCAGCCGCTGGCGCGTCCTCAAAGCTGATGACATGATAGCACGAGCTGAGCTCCAGGGAAGCTAAGAGGCTAGCGCTGCCACCACACAACTCGGCGTCCAGTAACACGATGGGGAGTGTTGGCACGTGAGCCTGCGCGACCTCGATGGGGTCAAAGACAGCTTCGTATAGAAACCCGCACGCAGCGTCTTCTGTCAGGATGGCATGTGCCGACGGCGTGGAGCTAATCTGGGTGACCTGCCTAATTTGAGTGGCACTCGGTTGGGCGGCAGGCCGCGACACTGATGTCTGAGCCGCGGATTGCGTCCGCGGCGAGTCAGAAGTCAGATTGGTGATGGCGGTCGGCGAGGAAGCTTGAGAGGCTCTCGTGAGGATAAGATGGGCGTTGGTACCGCCGATGCCAAACGAGGAGACTCCCACCGTTCTAATGTCGGTATGAGCGGTCTGGGCCACGCGCAGCGGCAAATCGGACCACGGCACGAGCTCATTCGGCCTCTCAGAGTACGGGTTGGGTGGCACCTCGCCATGGTACGTGCACAGCGCCGCCTTGACCAGCGAACCGATGCCGGCGGCGGTGTTCATGTGCCCTAGATTGCCCTTGATCGATCCAACGAGCAGCGGGCGTTGCGTTACCGGCCGATCTGCATGGACTGCGGCGAGCGCATGGAGCTCGATCGGGTCGCCGACACGCGTGCCAGTACCATGGCATTCGATGTAGTCGACCTGAGCAGGCTCGATGCCGCCGTCGATGAGAGCAGTGCGAATGACCTCTACCTGGCCCAGGTGGGATGGCTGTGAGAAAGCTGACTTGCGCTTGCCGTCGTTATTCACGGCAACTCCCTTGATCTTCGCATAGCACTGTCGCGCGCACGCCCCAGCTGTGATGACAATCAGCGCCCCACCATCGGCCGGGACCGTTCCACTCGCATCATCCGCAAACGGGCGGCACACACCATCCGGAGACCAGATCATGCCCTCGACCTTACGGAGGGGTTTGTTGGGTGAGAGCGAGACGCCGCCGCAGATTGCGACGTCGCACTGCCCAAGCCGGATGGCATGCACAGCACGCACGACAGCGACGAGGGATGAGGAGCACGCGGTCTGAATCACCTCGGCAGGCCCTGTCAAGCCGAGGTAGTATGAGATTGTGGACGCGACGTAGTCCTAGTCGTGGGCGATCTCCTCCGCGAAATAGGCATCTGGCTGTTCGGTACGCATCTCATCCAAGTCGCGTGTGGGATGGTAGAGAGATGAACTCGACACGAAGACACCAATACGGTGCCCCCCAGCGTCAGCTGGATCAATGCCTGCATCACGCAGCGCCGCAACGGCCAGCTCGAGAGCCACTCGCTGTTCGGGCCCCATCCGACGGGCCACTTCTGCTGGCATCTGCAGCACAGAGAGTGTGGCCGCTGACGGCAGTCCCGCGAGGTTGACGACGCCCTTGCGCGTGATGTACGCGTCGCCGTATGCCGTGGGAAGCTCTTCTGTCAGGTCGGTTGCGGCGTAGAGCTGCCTCCAAAGCTTGCCGAGGCTGTCGATGCCACCCGGGAGGTGTACAGCCATCCCGGCGATCGAGATCGCATCGCTCGACGCGAAAGAGGTGAATGAGGAAGCAGCCAGCTTGGACACAGTGGACTGCACAGCAGCTGGAGCAAGCGATACGTGCTCCACGTGGTGGGCAGCGGCCACGGGCGTTCCCCCCACACTCACAAGCTCTTTTCGTGTGGCAACGAGAGTTGCGATGCCCTCTGGTGTTGGATGGGCGAAGATGGAGGCGATTGGGATCTTTAACGAAGCGGCGAGGCGCATCGCCTTGATGGAAGTGCAACCGTTCTCGAAGAGGTTCTCGCCGCGCTGTAAGCGAAAGCCCAAAGCGATCTGCACAGCCTCAAGGACCGCATCAAGGTGAGACTCGGCGCTTGCACGATCCACAAGGCTTCCCGGGCCATCCGGTCTGGGAGCAGCGACAACGGTCGACGATGATGTGTGGCGTACCGCTAGGAGTTGCGCCATGGAGGATTTCAATGCGTTCCGATCCTGCTTACCGGTGAGGGTCTTTGGAACGGCTTCGATCCGCACGACGGTTGGACGTATGGACGCCTCAAATGTGCGCCCGACGAATACCCGGACGGCATCCACGTCTGCGGTCACAACAAGCGCCCATATCGCATCTTCATGCACGAGGACCACCCCTTCAACAAGCTGTTCGCACTCTAGGAGGAGCGCTTCCATGCCCGACAGATCGACGCGATGGCCACGCACCTTGACGACAGCGTCCGTGCGCCCCACAATCATCAGCAGCGAGCCATGCCACACTGCGCGATCGTTGCTCGTGAAGGCATTGCACGTGACACTCGTCTCGGAGAGGGCGACGCTGTCTGGGCTCTCAAATGCTGTCGGGTCACCCCCGATCATGTAGCCACGCTCCTGGTTCCATCCTCGAACGACGAGCCGGCCAGTCTGAGCCTCGAGCGAGATGGTGTTTTCCCACACGATCCCCATCATGGTGCCCATCTCACCGCTGCTGTCAACGATGGGCGCGTGTGTGATCCCCGAGCTCAGAAGCGAGTCGACGGTAGTCAGCGTCACACTGGGTGCAGTACAAGGGGGAGAGAAAGCACTCAGGCATGAGGGTGTCAGAGCAGAGGTCCATGAGGCATCAGCCGGGCGGGCTCGCCAATCTTGGCCCGACGGTTGGCATTTGTACAGGACAGGCGGGCGAGCTCGCGGCGGACGAGCATCAATCTCGGCGGCAAGATCGCGGCGGGCGAGAATCAATCTCGGCGGCGAGCTCGCGGCGGGCAAGCATCAATCTCGGCGGCCATCTCTGCGGGCGAGCAGCCTACTCTTTGCGCATGCAGATGTCGGCGGAAGTCTCGGTGGTCGACAGGATGTTATGTAATCGGATGTGGGGAAACTTGCGCAAGAAGGCTCGCGCGGTAGCGAGCGGGAGCGCCTCGCCCGAGGAAAAGACATGCGCGAGCGACAGTGGTAGTGTGTCGCACAGGTCGGTCATCAGCTGCATCTGGCTCGGGGTCAGGCAGTCGATGTACGTGGCGCGCGTCTCCATGAGGTATCGTACCAGACCAACGACGTCCACGTTGCACGCAGTGGGTGTGATCACGAGCGTGCGCCCCATGGTGAGAGGCACATGCCAGTACCAGATCCAAAACAAGTTCATTGCCGCACGCGTCCCGAAGACGGGCGCCGGCATGTGGTACGTTCGCCAGCGAGACCAGTGAGCGATGCGAAAGTTCGTCACTGCCATCGCTTTGGGCATGCCGGTACTTCCGCTCGTCCACCCGATGATATGCGCGTCGCCGAGGGACGCGCCCGGCGGCAATGGCACGCGTGAGAGCGGGATCGTGCGCCTAAGCGTCAGCTTGTCTACGCGCACCACTTGCACACCATCCAATGCTTCACCGTCGTCGACGCCATCGATGGATTTGTCAACGAGGAGCGCGACGCATCCGGTGCTCAGGAGCATGTACTGCCGTTTGGCAGGCTGCTCTGCGATGTCGCATGCCGTCATCCGCCGCAGGGCAAGACCAAGCAACGTCGCACAGCTTAGAATGGACGGTGCCAGCTGGACACCAACGAACACGTCACCATCGCGTCCAGCCGCGCGGGTATGCATTGCAGCGCATGCGGGCACACGAGCAGCGAGCTCCTCCCCGACTGCGCACGCCATCGAGCATAGCTCGGCGTATGTGACGGAGCTGTGCGCATCGCATACGGCCTCGGCATCGGGTCTACGGTGCGCGTGGTCCACAATGAGCCGTGCGACACCGCGGATGTGCCTCGAGCAGATCGCGGCAACAACCGGCTCCCAATCCATGAGCTGCTCACCATCGGCCAGGCAGCTGACGTGCACATTCAGCCGCCCGCTGACGGTCGGCCCAGGACTGTCTGTCACCACGTACAATGGGCCTGGCACGCGTTTCAACCATTCTGTGACTGCTGATATTGTGCCACACAGCACAATGAGTTGCACATCAGCAGGCGGTCGTTCGGCTGCAACAAATCGCACGGGCCACGCAGCCGCTTCAGATGGCAGATAGAGTGGCGCAGGCACCAAGACGACGACATCGTGGAGGGAGACGGCCGCGATATGATCAAAGCGCGTAGGCATCGGCCAATGTCGCGTCGCCCGTCGACCCGTGAAGGCCGCGGTCAAGCACGAGCCGTCCGTCGGGCGACACGTCGCCTTTTCACAGGAATTGCATGGAATTGGATGAACTCCCACCATAGTGCATGCCCGGGTCGCCCCCGCCGCGCAAGGGCATGCCCAGGTCGCCCCCGCCGCGCGGCAAGAAACGCGCCGAGGCGGGCACTGTGAAATTAAAGATTCGCGTTTGAGGACTTTTTTCAGGGTGGCGACGTCTTCATCGCGGAGCGGACTCTGTGTAGCTCGTCCTAGTCCTCGACGGCGGTTATGCGGCGGACCTTGCTCATGCTTGCGCTCGCTAGGGCCTCTTCCGAGGTCTCGCCTCCTCCCGGCATCGCTGTGCTCTCGCACGATGAACTTGTTGCAGACGGACCAGCGGCTGCTGCAGCGATTCGACTGGCATATGCCGGCGATGCATCATACGGGCTGCTGATTGTGAAAGACATTCCTGGCTTTAGCGAGGCGAGGCGTGCTGCCATGAACGCCACGATCCGGATGGCCAGAAGCCCGCCTCCTCACAGTCGTCGATCGCGGTCTACATGGCCTGGGTTCCGAAGTGACCAACACGTGGATGACCCTCTCCAGGGTGCCTTTCTGCACAACCCCTTGGAGGACATCGGCCGGGCGCAGGTCGATCCGGTCTTTGGCAAGACACCATGGCCGGATGCCGACTTCAAATCTGACGTCGTTCGGGTCAACCGCCTCATCTGGAATGTGACGCTCGCTGTGCTTCAGGGCACGGATCGTCTCATTGAAGAAGAAGCGCGGAAGGCGGGCACGGCGCCTCCGCAGGTGCCGCTCAGTGGCTTGATGCAGCAGTCCGACTTCCTCTACTTCCTCATGAAGATCTTCCGCAGTGAGTTCTCCCGCGGAGATGATCTCTTCGATGATCTCGAGCACATGCGGAGTGAGGAGGGTGACCTGATGCGGAGTGAGGAGGGTGACCTGATGCAGCCCGACGCGACACCGACCTGGATGCCATCGCCGAGGTTAGCCGCTAGCTTAGATGCAAGTGCGGACCTGCAGCCAGCTGCCGAGCTGTCGTCGATGCGCACGCACTCGGCATCGTCGCGCGCTTCCAAGACGGCGAGCTCCAGCACATGCTCCGCCGAGCCTGCTGCCGAGCTGTCGTCGATGCGCACCCACTCGGCATCGTCGCGTGCTTCCAAGACGGCGAGCTCCAGCACATGTTCCGCCGAGCCTGCTGCCGAGCTGTCGTCGATGCGCACCCACTCGGCATCGTCGCGCGCTTCCAAGACGGCGAGCTCCAGCACATGCTCCGCCGAACCTGCTGCCGAGCTGTCGTCGATGCGCACCCACTCGGCATCGTCGCGCGCTTCTAAGACGGCGAGCTCCTCCTTGAGCTCGGCCGAGGACGGCGCTTCAAGGGGCGAAGTGGAGCCCTATTGGCTACCATGGCATATCGACCCGAACACAATCTCAACGCTGACCGGCGACGCATTCTTCGATTTTGGCGCGGCACACACCATTGAGCTCCCTGAGTACCCTGAAGAGGGTCTGGGCTTGCAGCTCTTGAATGCCCTCGGGGAGACAGTCTACGTCTCCAAGCATATTGATGACTCGTCCCTCGTCATCATGATGGCCGCCGGCGCACAGGTGCACACGGGCGGACTGTTACGTGGATGCATGCACGCTGTTAAGCGGCAGGCGGCGCCGCCGGGCGCGTCACGGATCATGTACTACCAGGCATGGTACGGTCCGAGTGCACATAAGATCACGCCGCCGCCGGGATCGGACTACCACCCATCGCGCACGACCGCGGCCACCGCATCGAATGAAATCGGGCGGCGGGTGCGCGCAGTCGTGGACCCGATTGTCAACGCGGTGTACAATCGTACGCAGCGCACGATGCTGCTCGACTTCCGTCGCCAATTCCAACGCCTTCCAGTGGGCAACGAGCGCGACGGCAGCCAGGCGCATTTTGAGGCGCTCGATGCTGCTTTGCCCCTCGGCCCTTCGCCGGCGCGCCTCACCATCGACATGATCACTGATCTGAGCTGCCCCCTTGCCTACCTCGGGTTGAAGCGGCTTCGGGCGGCGCTCGCGCACCTGGGCCTCGATGAGGGGGCTGGCGTGCGCCTCCGGTTTCATGCCGTCTTCATTAACCCAAATATGGACATGGACGGTGAAGAGATGGGGGCTTACATGCGCAAGCGGCGCGACATTTCTCTCGAAGAGTACAACGATGACTCATACCCGCTCAACGCCGCCGCTCGTGCACTCAACTACGCGTACGATAACACTCGGCGTGTGATCAATCCGAGGCGCGCGCATCTCTTCGTTGGAGCTGCGGGCGAAGAGCACCATGCGCGCGTGTACGAGGCACTTGCGGAGCGCTACTTCGAACATGGTGATGACATTAGTGACATGGACACGCTGCTGGCCCTCAACGGCAAGCTTGGGCTCCTGATGCTTGAACGGCACGGATCCTGCTTGAACGAGCTCATGATGCGCCGCGCAATGGACCGCGCCGAGGGACCGCTGATGAACACGTACCGCCGATTGGATCCCCTTGTTGAGGGCGTGCCTCATTTCCTTGTCCGGGAGGGTGTGCACGGGAGCGGGCTTGAGCTGCACGGGCCAGTGGACGTCGACACGTTCATCGATGCGCTGCGACGTGTCGACGAGGCTCGCCATGCCCCTCCATTCGGCGACAGCTTCGGCCTACAGCAGCCTGCTGGCATGGTGATGCCCGGCTTTGGCGGAAAGCCCATACCCGTTCCGACGGTTGACCGGCTCGGCGGCGCGAGCATCAGTGCGTTCAATCTCCACGGCTGGAGTGGCCCAGAGTCGTGGCCGTATAAGTCGTCTGACTTTTCGCGGCTCGACGAGAATGATGACGCGCTCAAGTATGCTGCGCCTAACTTCGGCCACCACATTGACGCACCTGCGCGCGCCGCGCTGAGCGCGACCTATGCGGTCTTCTTCGACTCGGCGAACCCGCGCCGCATCGGCGGTTCCGAGCTGCGCGCCAACCTCGAGCTGCTCGACCTGGCAAGCTCATGGACGAGTCACTACCCGCCACTGCCCAACACTACGCGCGTGACCGTGCATGGCCTCAACGCGTTCGAACTGGGTGCGAACGTGATCGCTCACCGCCGGGACGTGCTCAACCTCAATCTGCATCCGGCGCTGCCATACGCTGATGGCTCCTTCAACTTCGTGACGATGGCCGCGAGTGTGGGCTACTTGACGAGACCGCGTGAGGTCTTTGCGGAGATGAATCGCGTGCTCAAGCCGGGGGGCGTCGCGATCGTTAGCTTCACCAATCGCGTGTTCGATGAGAAAGCCACCAGCCTTTGGCTCAACAACATGGACGAAGAGGTCGCACTCTCCAGCATCGTACGCAACTACTTTTACTTCGGCCCCGTCGCCGGATGGCAGAACGTCACGAGCGCTGATGTAAGCCCACACCCGACGGAGGGTGATCCCATGTGGATCGTTACTGCCGTCAAGGCCTGAGGAACTATCGCGTCGAGGAGGCTGTGAGACACCCAGGAAGCTGCAACGGAGGCAAGACCAAAAGATGCAGACCGCGTTTGAATAATCATTAAATAGCAACGGTGTACCCGTGATGTAAGTAGAAACCCTCGGCGGAGTTTTGCCGCAAGACAGGGGGTCTGGCCGCGACCCGAGTCCCGACCGGACGGACATGCCCGTGCGTACGATCGGCGAACGGCGTGCCGAACCCTCCCGCCTCCGTTCGGTATTGTCGATCGTCGGACGCGGGGGGGTCCCGCCGATCATTTTTACTTTGAGTTGATAATACAAATACACGCATGCCCATACTGCTGTGAGGCGCTCTTGCTCACCAGAGGCACCCGAAGCAGCGTTCGTTGTAGGCGAGTCCTGTCGTCGGCGGCTTGTCACCGACCTGCAGGGTGAAGCCACAGAGACGGTTCTCGTACTTCATCTCCATGTCATTCCCTCCTCGCCCGCCGATGATTGTGTGCCACTTGGCAATCTCCTTCAGACTCGCTGTGACCCGCTCGCCACCAATGCGGCCGTAAGCGACGTCTTGCTGCTGGTAGGTATCGGCCTGCGCCGACTCGAGGAGCGTGCCACTCTCGTGAGCCTCGGGCGCGAGCAGCTTGAAGTAATTGTACTTGTCGTCGCCGAAGGTAGCATCGGCCGTCCAGACGATCGAAGGCGCCGTCCACGGGCCCTGCGCCATGCTGGTGAGAGGAAGTGGGCGAGGAGGTGGCGCGATGAAGGTTTGATCCTGAGTCAGTGCCACGCCGTGGATGAAGCGCCAACCATTGTACCGTGGGTAGATGCCGTGGTACCTGTGCGGGATAGGACTCGAGCGGCCGTCTCTGTAAGCAGCAGCGCACGAACAGGGCAGACGCGTGGCTCAAGCAGCGTTCGGGCCTCTCAACCCACCGTTTTGCTGTACCCAAACCCACCGCGAGCCACACCCCTCCACATGGCCACATTGGCCACCATCGCTGGCCGGTGGATGACTGGCCGGTCGGCCTCGCCCTCGAAACCAGCGGGCATCCAACCGTACGAATGCCCTTGCTCGACCTCGATACGGAGCTCCGGTCGCCCCAGTGAGCCCCGGCCGACCCCTGCCTGCTGGAGAACTGCCTGGGCTTTGGGGTTGGAGGGGCGGAGGGTGATGGTGGCACCGTTGACGCTATCGTCGACGATGCACATCTCCTCACCCTCAAGGACGATCCCAGGACCAACGCCCGTCTGGAGGGGTGTGTACGTGTTCAGCAGCTCGATCGGCCCCATGCTCGGCTGCGACGTGTCGTACAGCCAAGCGGTCGAGCTCTGCAGCGTCGCAGTGTGGAAGACCCGCACAGCGATGAAGAGAGGGCCGAGGAAGAAGTGGTACTGGAGCGAGTCGTGCAGACCGGGTTGAGGCGGCGACAGCCAAGGCAGCGGCGGCTGGGCGGAGGCGGCCCCGATCAGCTGCTCTGCGGCGGACGCTTGGGTCGCGACGACACGCTTGGTCTGCGCCTCCACTGCAGGCTGTGCCCCCAAGCTCACTTGGGGAGGAGGGACAGCCTGCGGAGTGGCCGGGGCCGAGGCGCCACAATACGTGGCCAAATTTTCGAGGAGGTGCACTGGCTGCGGCGTCGGCTTGTTCGCGCGGCTTTTCCTCCCTGCTATCAACGCCGCCTCGGCCTTCCCTGGCCGGCGGCCAGTGATGCGCACACCTCCCACACGGCCGCCCGCGAAGAGTTCGTCAATCTTGGAGTAGAAGTAGGAGCGGTTCTCAAAGATCTGGCGGCCGTGGAGGGCAACCATCTCGGCCTCGGCGGCAACGTACTCCGTGTGCCGTGCGGCGGTCCAATGGGCCCATTTGGCCGTCATGTCCACAGTCTCCACGTCGACGAACCCAACGTCCTCGAGCTCCGCTACATAGGCGGACACAGAGGTCACGCTCGGGGCCTTAACGAGATCCACAAGGGTTCGACCCTCGGCGGCGGTGGCAGGGGCCACGGCAGCAAAGTCATCGATCACGAAGGTGCCACCCGGGCGGATGCGGGGCAGGATGCCCGCGTGGAGCGCCCGCCGATCGGGAATATGCAAGTTGACGAGCAGCGACATGAAGTGATCGAATTGCCCATGGAGCCCAAAGGGCTGAGGCAGCTGCAGCGAGTGCACGCCGGTGGCATCGGCATTTACGAAGCTCACGAGTTTATTTATGCTGCGGCAACGCGATGTAAGACTGGCCGATGCCTCATAAAGATCGCGCTGAAGCTCAACGCCCACAACAGAGCAGCCGGTCGTGGCGGCGAGGTACCGAGCGGGCCCACCGATACCGCTGCCGATGTCGAGAAGTGTCGAGCCCGGCCCCAGGCCCAGCAGCTCAGCCACCTCGTCGCACGCCTCCGTCCCCAGGTAGTGGTATTGGTCGAGGTGGCCCAGGGAGGACAAGTCGCTCACTTCGAGCGGGCCCACGGCCTTGCCTACCCTATCGAGAGCTTTCTCCACCGCGCGCACGCGCCAGTTATACATCGCGCCAGATGTCATCGACAGTTGCGCTGGAGCTGATGACAACAGGCGACGAGCCGTCGGCCGCAATTTGGGCAACATTTTCCGACCCCAGCCCGAACAGCACGTCGCAAACCAGCGCGCGTACCGCACGCTCCGGCTGTACAACGCAATCGCTCGAAACACGGCGGGCGACGTACCCGAAAGTTTTTTTCGCGTGGACTTGCAGCGCGGACTGAGGTAAAACAAACGGGGGGGCGTGCTCTTACCCCGGGCGCGACCGTGCCACTCCGCCGCCCCGCCCGAACGCCGATAGTCAACCACCCTTCTCCTTCACCTGCACGTGCACATCTCTCCATCGCTCCGATTCATAACGCATAAATGGAATCAACAATCATGCTGTGGCATTCAAAACAAAGACCTCCCCTCCCGGCTCTCAATTGCCGGCTCTGCTCTCAAAAGACCGGATAATGAACAGAAAGAACCCGCTCACAGATACGCGCGAGGCAGCCAGACGACCGTACAACTGAAATGCCGATATAGCCGGGCGAGTTGCTCATTACACATGAGAGAGAGAGAGAGAGAGAGGGCGCGCGCCGCGCGCGCGCTCGCCGGTCACGTGATCACATTCGACATTGCCGATTCGCGATTGCGGCGGCTCAACCAATTTACTATACTTTCGGACTGAAGACTCTCGTTGTATGGGGACGTACTCCGTGCGATACATGTACGATGTGAAGACGTGCTTGGGGATCCTACAACACCGCTACAGTCACGAAGTTCATCCACCAGCCCAGGCCAGTCGCCTCCGGGATGATCTGGGTTGCTCATCTTCTTGTCCCTCTTTTCATAGTGTCAACTTTGCACACTTGCTTCCTGCACGCATTGGCGTGCCTTTCACAGCAGAGTAGTATACAGCCTAGC
>JWZX01002875.1:0-24355 GCA_001275005.1 Chrysochromulina tobinii
CTCCCGCTCCGCCGCCCGGTCGCGCTCCTCGTCGAGCGCGGCCTGAGCCGCCGCGAGCTGTGCGCCCGTCTCATCGAGCATCTCGCGTCAGCGAGCTCCTGCCGTGTGAGCCATAGGTCCTTTTCAAGCTGGCGACGATCATCGGTCGCGGTCCTGAGCGCCTCTGACACGCTTCATCTCGTCTTGTACCTCTGACACGCTCCAGCAACTGGTTATAGATGCGCAGCGCCAGCGCGTTGGTGACGAACGGCGCCAAAACAGCGCTGCGGGCGGCGTCCGTGGCATTGGCCGTCGACAGAACCGCCTCCACGCACGAAAAGAGGTCCTCGTCGCTCGTCTGGTTGAGGTTTTCCGGCGTCGTCGCCTGCGCACGGGAGAGCAATCGAGGGGATAAAAGGGGAGGCTTCGGGCGGTCGCAGACCCCGAACATGCTCGGCATCCGATCGCAATGGGCGTGGAGGGCGTAGGTCCACCGCGAGTTGGGCGAATCGCGCTCGCGGCTGTGCATCTGCGCACCTTCTGAGGCTCGTTGACGTTTTCTGCCATTTTGCGCCGGCGGTAGATTCCGCTCGGCGAGGTCTTTGACTCTCGCGTCGGTGGCGACGCACTCAGGAGTCGCACGGCCAGCGATGTGCCGACGCGAAGCCGTTGGCAGATGCTCACTGCTGCCCCGACCGAGGCCCCGCGGCAGAAACAGAGCCTCGGTCGATGCGAGCATGGGTTATCATCAGGAAGGTGAGACCTTGGCGAAGGCGCTGCCTTGAGCTCAGATTGCGTGCGGAAAAGAAAGCACAGGAAAACGAATGGGTATTCACCCCTACCGAAGATCCCCCGCGAACCGTTCATCTTCAACTTCTCGACGACGCGATTACGTCTCCGCTATAACTCAACTATAACACGTCGATCGTGGACCTTAAAGTTAAACGTGCGTCGCTGGTGCCGCGTACCTGCCGCGGGCGGCGCCGGCCGGCCGTGAGGCGTGACTCTCGATCTCGGTATACGGTGAGCCGTCTGCGCGCGGTCCGCGAAGGAAGCTTCGCGCCCGGGGCGTCGAACACCAACACGCGGCACGCGCCTTAGGCCTTTCGATGGCCACGAGCGCATCGGGCGACCCCCCATTGAATCATGCACGCAAGGTTGCGAAGAAGCATCCAATCAAAGATAAGTCTCTTGCAAACGGACTTCGCTTCCAAGAAGGTCGACGGATATGGGGCGAGGCCGGCGAACCGTGTGCAGGGCTTGTACGGATGTCGACCTTGACGAACCACGTGGAGCCGTGAAGGTTCGTAGTGGCTCCTGAGCTAATACAACGGCCAGATCCGCCATGGAGCGCATGCTATGGGAAACGCCCGATGGCAGGGACACGGCGCGCAAGAGGCTGGCGCCCATCCTGCTGCACCACAAGCGCATGGGCAGAGTCATCAATGGCAGGCCTGCCCACAAGGCATCCAATCCACTGGTCCCTTGATTGTATCCTGGAGTGTCCAGGGAGAGCAAAGCCGCCGATGCTCTGCGGAGATGATCTGGGCGTTCAAGCATCTGCAACCAGCGCAGTCTCCCCGTAGAACTCGCACCGAGGCCACTGAATTCACGTGTGAGAAGATCCACACTGGCCGATCGAAACTGCACCAACTCCAATGAACAGCGGAGCCGATGGACGATGCCGACCCAGGCCTGCAGCGTGTCAGGCTGCAGCTTATAGGGCTGCGAAAAACTAGAGAGCGAGCATGCTCGGAGAGCCTTGGTCCTACGCGTCCTCCGCACGTGAGGAAAGGTCAGGCCGTGGTCGGCCACAAGGAAGGAGGCTGGAAGCAGCACGAGCGTTTCAGCGATGTCAGCTAATGGCCGAGGACCCACAGACCAAAGCGACGCGATGTCGGCATGGACATAGTCCACCAGCTGCCCACCGAGGCCGGCAGGATACCCAACCGCACTTGCCTGCACCGGTGCCAAACGAGCAGCAATCAGGTCAAGCCGTGCCCCCTCTGTGTGTCCGTTCAGGTCGACCAATAGGTGGACCATTGGTCGGCGGTCGCTCATCCGGTCGTCGTCGGGCACGTGGTCGAACCGGTCACAACCCAACTCAATCTTGCGCGAGGTGACACGCGGTCCAGTGGCGTAGCATTCGATGCGAAACCGCGCTCGGTCGTGGAGGGCAAACACATGCGACATGAGCTGGCCGACTGGATGGCGGTCGTTGAGATCGGAGCTCATGTATGCTATTCGCAGTCGCCCTACACTGGAGGGCTCACGGAGTTTCCTCGTCGGTCGCTGTGATCCGACTGCATGCAACGCGGCCCTTGCGTGCGCCGAGGCCACGGCGCGCGGCAACCAAGATGGCAACGGGTGGTAGGAGAGCAGGTGCCACGGCTGCGCACTCAGCAGGGTGCCATCGTCGGCCTCATGCACAGCGCGCTCCAGCACGCCACGCATCGTGATCATGAGCTCGTCTCGATCCTGCCAGTTTGCGAGCCACGTGCTCGCGTGCGCAGCATTACACAGCGCATGCGGATGCCCGGGACGCAGAGCTAGTGCATGCTTGTATGCAGTGAGCGCGGCGACCATATCATTGCGATAACTGACGCCGAGATTGATGTATGGATCGGCCCACGCTGGAGACATTTGAATAGCGCTCTTATAGCTGTGCTGCGCCCGTGCCGCAGCCGCTGGGCTCAGCTGCTCTCGCTGCGCGTTACCTAGGTTGAAGTAAGCAGCGGCATCAGTGGGATATATGGCGAGGTGCCTTGCGTAGGCCTCCTCGGCCTCTTCCATCCTGTGATCTAGCATCAAGGCATATGCCACAAAGTTGTGACGATTCGTTGCGCTGAAAGATGAAATCGCCTCTGCAATACGACCATGCTCGAGCAGGGTTTCACCGACACTCATGAGGTTGAGTTCACTCATGAGGAGGATCGGGTTTGAGCGTGTTCGAGTGAAACTGCTCCCGATTTCTCTCCGACGGACCCGGAGTCTCGCCGCGTCCTAGGGTGCGCAAAGAGCCGGCTATAAAGATGGACGCAACTCGTCGTTCACACCTTTCGGGGGGAAAATCGACGTCAAGAACTTGGCGTGTGAACGACGATTTTGGCCAAGTTCCGGCACCTAATTTGGAAAAAAACTGCATGAACGAACGACGTGACGATATGAAGGGTTGCTTTTCACCGCCGGTGCCTCTGTACTCTACCGGCACCGCCGGTCGTGGCAAAGGGTACAGTAGCAAAGGCAGCGCCAGCGGCAAGGGTGGAAGCGGAGAGGTAACTGCATCGTCTCCAAGTCCTGCGCTGCTCACTGCCAACCTAAAGAATTCGCGCACGCTAGAAGAGGTATTCTGCACGGTTGCTGCGCACGAGAAGCGTTTCAATCACATCCACCTGTCGGCGTGTTGGAGTGCTCTCGGTAACCTTGCGAACTGGGCTGATGGCTTGTGGGTGCTCGAGCATGCGCCAGTGCTCAACCTACTGGTTCAGCGGACGATGCACATAGCCTCGACGAGCTCAGAGATTCGTGCACGTGAGCTGGCAAACATTGCGCACGGAGCGGCTAAGAGTGGGCAGGCAGGAACGATGAGCGCCCTCATGACAACGTTGGCCCGCTCGATAGAGCGACGTGTTGCCGACTGCAACGCGCAGGAACTCGCCAACGTCGCATGGGCATTTGCCAAGGCGGCGACGCCGGACACTGAGCTGTTCGCTGTGCTGGCACGGGCGTGCGAAGTCCAGCTAAGCAGCTTCAAGGCCCAGGAGCTCGCCAACACTGCGTGGGGTTTTGCCACCGCTGGCCACACCGACACGCGGCTGTTTGCTGCGCTAGCGCGGGCAGCGGAGGCGCGGCTTGCCGATTTCAGCGTGCAGGGACTGAGCAACACGGCGTGGGCGTTTGCCAAGGCGGGCCACGATGATGCGCCACTTTTTCGCGCACTGGCCGTTGCCGCTCGCCAACGCCTCCCAGAATTTAACGCGCAAGACCTTGCGCACACGGCATGGGCATTCGCCAAGGCCGGCGCGCTGGAGGCTGAGCTCGCCGAGGCTCTCGCACTTGCCGCCGAGTCGGAGCTGGGTCGCTTCAGCGCACAGGGCCTCGCGAATCTCGTGTGGGCCTTTGCCAAGGCTGGCCATCTCGGCGGGCGCCTCTTCGCGGCCTGCGCGACCGCAATACGAGGCCGCGTGGCCGAGTTCAACTCGCAGGACCTCGCCAACACTGCGTGGGCGTTTGCGAGAGCGTGCCACACGGATGCTGAGCTCTTTGGCGCGCTGGGCGGCGCGGCGAAACATTGCCTCACCGATTTCAATACGCAGGACCTCATCAATACTGCGTGGGCCTTTGCCAAGCTTGGCGTGCCGGACGCAGCCCTTTTCTCGTCGGTGGCGCGATCGCTTGCGAGCCAGCAGCGCCTCGGCACGCTCAGCGTGCAGCAAGTGGCCAACATCGCGTGGGCTTTTGCCAAGGCCGAGGCCATCGACACAGGCCTCTTTGACGCGCTCGCGCGGTCGGCAGCGCAGCGGGCATCCGATTTCAGCGCGGAAGATCTCGCCAATGTCGCGTGGGCCTTCGCCAATGCGGGCTTGCTCGAGGGCCGCCTCTTCGCGTCGCTAGCGGCGGCGGCGGAGGGCCGGCTGCACGAGTTTGCGGACGAGGCGCTTGACAATGCCGAGTGGGCTTTCGCGCGCGCCGGCCAGCATAAGGTCGCCAAGGCCCTTCGCATGCGTCGGAAGCGCGCGGCGAGCGCGATGGAGGGCGATGCCACGAGCGGCGGCGGCAGCGGCGGCGGTGGCCTGGGCGGCGGCGGCGGCGGCTCGGGCGGCGGCGTATCCGCGTGCGGGCCCGTGGTGGTTGCGGGTGGTGGCATCGGCGGGGCGGGCGGGTCGCCGTCGCGCTCCAAAGCCACGGCTTTGACGTGATGGTGCTTGAGGCCGACAGCAGCTTCGAGGCACGCAAGCAAGGCTACGGCCTGACAATCCAGCGGCAGGACGCGACGCAGGCGATGGGCCTCCAGCTCGGTCGCGACGACGCGCCGTCGACCTCGCACTACACCTTCTCGGCAGAGGGGCACATCCTCGGCTTCTATGGCGAAGCCTTTGGTGAGAAGAGCCGTGGGCGGCGCGAGGCCGACGACTCGGGGCGCTTCGTCCACATACCCCGACAGACGTTACGGCAGCGCATCGTCGAGCGCCTACGGCCAGGGACCATTCGGTGGGGCGCCAAGCTGAAGAGCTTCGCGTGCTGGATCGACGACCCTGAGCGGCGGCAGCACCCCAGCACCCCAGCCAATGGACCCTTCGCCAATGGTGTGACTGTCACCCTCGCCGACGGTAGCACCCTCGACGCTGCGTTGCTGGTCGGCTCGGACGGCATCTTCTCGACCGTCCGTCGCCAGCTCGCCCTTCCGCGCGACAGGCTGCACTACGTCGGGCTGCTTGTGGTGCTCGGCATTCACGAGGGGCCGCTCAGCCTGCCCCTCGCCGAGCGGCGCATCTTTGAGACGGTCGACGGCACGAGCCGCATCTACGCGATGCCATTCACCACGAGCGCCACGATGTGGCAGCTCTCCTTTCCGTACCCCGAGGCGGCCGGCAAGGCGCTCGTGAGGGACGCAGCCGCGCTCAAGGCCGAAATCATGACTCGCTGTACCAAGTGGCACGAGCCTGTGCCCTCGCTGCTCCGCGACACGCCACTCGAAGCCATGTCTGGCTACCCCGTGTACGATCGTGACCTACTCGAACCGTCGGCACTCCGTCCGCCGCTCGGTTCCGCTTCCGCCACCGCCGCCGCCGCGCCAGTCCCACAGCGGCGGGTCACTCTGATCGGCGACGCCGCGCACCCGATGACGCCCTTCCGGGCGCAGGGGGCGAACATGGCGATAGCCGACGCCGTTCTGCTCGCCGAAACCCTCGCGGCCAACATCCGCAGGCACGGGCCGCACGCAGGCATCGACGCGGCCCTCCCCGCCTTTGAGGTGGAGATGTGCAGCCGCTCGAGCCGAGCGGTCGTCGGTTCGCGCGAGAAGGCGCGCGAGCTGCACTCCAGCCTCGCGCTACAGCCGGCACGCAAGGTTCAACGAGATGCCGGCCTCGACATGCCCAAGGTCATCCGGCTGCTCCGTGAGAGCGGCATCGGCGCGCACAGTGCGGCCGACGCGCGAGGACTAGATGCCGTTGTGGCGGATGTCATCGAGAGGTCGGGCGAGGGCGGCGGAGGCGGAGGAGCACTGGGGCCGGGATCTCGGCTACGGACGCCCGACCACGCGCCGATGGAGGTTGCAGCACTATCACCAGCAGGACGAGGAGAACGTGGCGAGCTTAAACGGCGCAGGCGCATGGCTGCCAGGCTGGGGTTCAAATCACGGTGGTGGCGCGAGTCGATGTGCAACATGCTCGCCGCAGCCGCTGAAGGCGGAATGCTCCGAAAGCAGCTGCAAAGGGCCGTGCTGGGCCTTTACCTGCATCGCTTCTCGCAGCTTCACGCCGACGCCGATGCGGATCGTCAGTGGTGGGAGGCGCATCCCGCTGAGCTGAAGATGCTCTTCCGCAAGCACCTGCGGCGGGCGCAGCGAAGAGGATGGCTGAGCACCCAAAAGACGGCTGGGCTGTGTCTGGTGAGCGTACATGGGGCCGCCCAAGCCGCGCACTAGGCCACCTAGCCGTTGCACGAGCGGCTTCGGACTTTCGTGAGGAGGTACATGTAGGGAGGAGGCGATGCGGGGTCGTCGGTAGAGTGTCGCCGACATCGTGCCAACGGTAACGCGGTAGAGCGAGGCCAGCTCCGTCCATTTCAGGAGCAGGGCGGGAGACAGGACCGCGAAACCGGACGGCGCACGGCGCGAGCAGACCGCGGGGTCGTGAGACGTGACTTCGTAGAGCCATCGGAGCGCGGAGACTGCCCGCCCCGGTCCGCCGTCCCCCGGCCGAGCGTATACAGTCCTCGCGACGTGCCGCGCCGTGAGTCGTCGACGTTCACGCGAGGACGGGTCGAGCGGCGCGACGTACGCGCGAGAATTATAATTAATATTTCAAGGCTTGGGTGGACCATTAACAGGGGGGTTTTCAAAACTGCCACATAACAGTTTCAAAACTGCCTGGTAGATAACTGGTTGAGTTTTGGGGCTGGGTGTTACATCCCAGATACTGCCAGATAATACCCAGATAACTGGAGGCAATCATCTGGGCGTGTTCGCACGTGTCTGCGGAAACTTGATTCGGCAGGTGCGCGTGACGACGTGAGCGGCCCCTCGATCAGCCCTGAAGGGAAGGAACACTCGAAACTTCCAAATCGATGATTTTCTATTTATTTCTCGCGCACTCGCGTCAAGAAAAAGCGCGGTCGACCGATAAGCAAGAACGACGCGCTGCCGTCGCCGCCGAAGCTGGAGGGCACGGGCGAAGCGCACACCTACGAGCGCCTTCGACCCGGCGGCCGGCAATGACATCTATAAGCCGGGAAAAATCATTTGGCCAGCGCCCCAGCACAGGCGTCACGACGTTCAATGTGAATGGTACGCCGAAAAAGACAACACGTGGGAGCCCATCGAGCACCTAGCAGGCTGCGAGGACATGGTCGCTGAGTTTGAGGAGAGCGTCAAAGGACGATCATAGCGCAGCACGAAGCCGCCGCACAGGCCAAGCACGCGGAGAAAGCGGCGGCAGCGGCACAAACCGTATCGGAAGCTGCTGCTACAAGTGCGGCTGCTGCTCGGGTGGAAGCGCCAGCCGATGAGGATCAGCGGCGATCGCCGCGCAAGGAAGCTGAGAGACTCGCGGCCGTGGTGGCGGGCAGCCCCGCTGCTGCCGGCCAGCATGACTCGGGTACCAGGCGATCGGCGCAAGTTTGGGCTGCCTTTGACACGACGACGGGCGCACCCTGTGTGGCCAGGCGTGCTGCAAGCTATAGAAGCAGTGAACCTTGCAGAGAATGGCGTGTGCGGGGCGTCCATCTCGATTGGGGTGGTATCTGAGGTCACATGACCTAGAGAGCACGTGAGAAGGGAGAAGGGATCATGAGGTCTGAACTGCCGTCCACGTCAGACACGTCTTTTGTTATGTTATCTGGTTTGGGTTCTTGTTAACTTGGTTGTGTGGTGGGGTTTTGGCAGATGCCAGATAGTGGTAACAGTTTTAAAACTGCCACATAACAGTTTAAAGCTGCCAGTTAGTGCTTGTTAAGCAGTTAACTAGGTAACTGGTTCATCCCCACCCTTGCCTTGGCCTCGGCCCCGTCGGCGCCGCGTGTAACGCGGGGCGCAAGTTTCGGCGCGCGATCACTCGCCGCAAGTAAACATCGGTGTTGAGACGAATTGTGCAGGTATACTTTTGAGCGTAAAACAGAATCACGCCTTCGTGCCAATGAAACTTTGAGCGAACCGAAAGAGCGTTTGTCCAGCGTATACAGACGAACCGGTACTGCGCGAGTAACCGGCGTGTGACCATTTCTCGTCTCACGAAGGGGCCCATGGAAGGGCCTCGCTGGTCCCCGTCCCGGGGTGCGTGGGGATGTGGGGCGCAGGCCGGGATATCCGATCAGAGCATGCGCACGGCCACCCCAAATCCGAGGCGCGAGAGCCCTTCGCCCCGCGAGGCTCGCCGGGCAGAGTCGCGTCAGTGCCACCACTGCTGGGCAGATGTGCGAGCTCCACTCTCTTCAGTACTTGAGCCAGGGCGGGCGCTGCTCGTACTCCTCGAGGAAGGACTGCGTCAGTTGTTCGGGCCTCTTGATCTGCGGCGCCGCGGGCCGCTGCTCCCGCTCGGGCCATTTCCATGAGTAGCTAGCAGCAGCAACCTGTTCGGCAGTCGCGTCACGCTTCGGCGGGATGAAGGCGGGCGCGACCGTCGGGCGGGTGCAAGCCGTCTGACGTAGATTCCCCCACGTCTGCTGCGCGAGCGCGAGGTAAGATGGCTCTGTGGGCTTCCCCTGGAGGCCCACTGTCCAATTCGTCGTGTTGAGCCTCTCCCCCTCGGCACTTGGGTCCATGTAGATCGAGCTCTTGTAATTGCGCTCCCAGCAGGCGAGCTGTGCTGGGCCGTTCTGGGGCGGAAAGTTGAGCAGCAGAGCCTGCGGATTTCCGATCGCATTTGCGCGTGTCGCCTTGCGCCTTCCAAACGCTGATGGGCCTCGTGTATTGCCGATTGTGCCACCGAAAGGCAGGTGGCCGCCATCGTCAAAGTGCGGCGGCACAGAGCCTGGGGTCGTCGAGATGAGCCTGGACTCCGCCAGGTCGATGATCTTCGCGATGTCGCTCTGGCTCCGCGAGGCACTCTTCGTCATCTGGCAGAGAGCCCAGCAGGAACTGTCGGTCGCGGCCTGTCCTTCCTGACGACGCGAAAGAAACGACTTTTCACAGGTCACATTGGCGAGGCAACAGGAGGCACGACCTTATATGCATAATACAAGCTTGCTCTGCTACATGTAGGTCATTACAGACAGAAAGGCCAGAAGGCAACCTCGGCCCGTGTGCCCGGGGGGCCGGAACGCGGAAGCCGCTGCGAGGACCGAGGTGCAGGCGCCGCGAATTTCCATCAATCTGCTCTCCAAGTGTCCACTGCCTCACCAAGTGATCTGTGCTCTCCTTACTCCAAGCGTCTCTGCCGATTGCTCTCTGCTCTCCAGTGTCCACTGCCTCTCTGCAAACAAAAGATTCGTTCTGACGCCCGCATGGCCTCGACATGGCCGGCACCCACGCGTGACGCTCTCAACCGCTCCTGAACAGGAACTTGTTGTAGAGGATCCCGGTCGATCCCTCGTAGCCGTTGATGTCCTCCCGCGGGCGCACGTCATACTTGGCCTTCGCAGCGAGGTCGAGGAACTCGCTCAAAGCTTTTTCGGCAGCCACGAGCGCGTCAAGCTCGTTACCCGCATCGTTGGCCCTGCAACCCGCATCCAGCGCGGCCAACTGCTGCTGGTAATCGGAGACGAGCCCCAGCCGCAACGCCCGCCGGAAGCGCGCTCGCCGCGTTCTGCATGCTCTTGACCTGTGGATCCAAAACCGAACGCGCAAACCTGAAGACGTAGGCATCATCCTCCGCATCAGCTGCCATTTTGATGCGCTTACGCTTGACCTCGGCGACCTCGATGATAAGGCCGCGCAATTTGGGTTGCGCGGTCGCGATCTGGAGGAGCGCAAGCTGCAGCGGACTCTCAAAGATGGCGCGTGCAGGCGCTGCCGGCAGAAGTCCAGAAAGGCCGATGAGCGCCGCACGACGAGACACCGCAGCGGCTTGCGAGCTTCCGGCGTGTGGCAACGTCGCTGCGCCCCCCAGCAGTACAACAAGCACAATCAACGATACGTTTGCCATCTGCTTTCGCTCGTTCGACGACGCTCAGGCTTTTGCCGGGGTCTCGGGGAGTCGGAGATCGTGTCGAGGTTCTGGTCGAGGGGCTGTGTCTAAGCAACAGGGCCGCAGCAATCCACCACACACACTGTCAAGTTCGAGTGCTTCTGTGAAGAACCGGAGGGTCTTGTGAGCAGTGCTGGCATGCCCCGCAAGCAGCCAGCGGCGCCTCAGACCTCGTCCGAGGTCGCCTTGGATGGCAACGAGTCCTACCTCGACAACTTCCTGAACTCCGTGATCGACGAGGCCAACCTGCCGGGCGAACTCAAACGCTATCTCGGGCAACTCCGAGAGCTCGACACGCAGTCGCAGGAGCTCTTCGAGCGCATGCAGCGTCTCTCCAAGAATCACATCGCCAAGGCAAAGCGCTCCGTGCAGGACGGCCGCGAGCCCGACGAGGAGTACCTAGCTAAGGCGCGGCGCACCTACCGGGAGCTGGTTGACATTGACGAGGAAAAGGTGTCGCTCGCTGAACAGATGCACGTAGAGGTGACCAAGCACTTTTCTCACTGCTCGTCGGAGCTGCGTAAGTTCGAGGAGGAGCTTAAGGAGAAGGGCCAGCTCAAGACGCCGCAGATGAAGACGCAGCTCGCGCGCCAAGACTCGGCGAGTAACGATGCTGACGCGGCTGGTGCGGCCAGCTCGTTTGCAGCCGCTGGTGACGCAGTGCCGCTTGCGGCTGCGGTTGCCGCGGGCCGTCGCGGCCGTCAGGGCTCGATGGGTGGCACGGGTTCGGGGGGGCAGCCAGAGCAGCCGACCTCGGCCAACTCGCACAAGCGCGGCCGCGGGCGCAAGGTTTCTTTCAAGGAGGCTGAGCGCCAACGAGCGGTTGCGGAGGCGATGGCCGAGGAGCGCGTGGCGCCCCCCCCGAGCGTGCAGGGCTTCCACTACAACGATTCCGAACTGCCCGTCGCGCCACGCGAGGAGTGCAACCTGCCGCTGTGCGGGGCGGTACCCGCTGCGCCCGATTACATGATCCCCGACGGCTCGAAGGTGAGCACCAAGCCTGCAGTACCTCTATCCCTTGTCCTTGCAGTGCCTCTTTCCCTTGTCCCCCGTCCGACCGCTGCTCGCGGGCACTATGGCGGGCGCCCCCACGCCGCTGGCACGCTCACCTCATCACGCAACCATCCCTCTCGATCCCTCTTGATGGCTCACCTCATCACGCATCCGCCCCTCTTGATGCTGACACCGGGGGCTCTCTCTTCGCCACGGTCCCTCTTGCCGCCTTCCCAGGTATGCGCCAAGCCGCCCAGCAACAAGATGCAGCCTCAGGATTGGATCCTGGCGACGATACTACGTTACTCGCCGGCGACCAACAAGTACACCATCCTGGACGAGGACGATGCCGATGCCGACCCATGGGCGGAGTCGAGTGCGCGGGAGCACATAGCCTCGCGACGCATGGTGTTGCCGCTACCACTGACCGAGCCGTCCGTGTACACCCCATATAACGAGTTCCCGCGTGGCCAATGGATTCTCGCGCTCTATCCGGACACGACGTGCTTCTACAAGGCCATGGTGCATACGCCGCCTCGGAAATGGCAGGCGGTCCGCCCAAGGACTACCTCGTCGAGTTCGAGGACGAGTCTGAAGAGAGCGGCAGGTCGGCCCCAATGCGCGTGCCGACCAAGTACATCTTACGCATGCCGGTGTGACGTTGTGAGCGCGGCATTGTGTGGAGCTCGGAAATCTCTCTCTCGAGCTCCACAATCTGGCTACGTCATCTGCTTCCGATGTTTTGATGTGTATTTCCCGTTCCCTGAAGGATGGCGGGTCCCCGGGCGGGCTGGCCACATTGGCCGTTGTGTGCCTCGAGAGGTTTCAAAGAGCCCGGAGTGCGGAGAGAAGAAGCAAGAGAACCCGGGCGACGTGGAAAGTCATCGTCGAGAAAATGAGCAACGCACCTAGACGACGCGTTTTGACGAAACGCAATTTGGACCCCCGATCGCATCCACTTCGTGGAGTGTGCCGACCCCGCTCTTCGCCAATGGGCCGTTTCGACCATCAGAGAGTGATTAACGAAGCAAGCAGATATGGATGGTCCTACGTCGACTACCAGTGGAGTCAGGGGGAGCTCGTCATTCTCGAGAAGAGTGATGGTAACGATCGCATGAAGCTCAACGTCTGGTGCACCACCGGCACCGTGGGTTCATTCCTCAAGCACCCTCGCCAGGGCAAGACGCAGCTGTTTCGCCGCGAGTGCCACACCTGGGATGATCTGTATGCCGTATTTGCAAACCCGCGCACGCACGGTCTGGGCGGTTACCACGAGCGCCGCGAGCTCGATGCACGCGAGCAGACTCCCGTAAAGCGGGCCCGGACGGAGGCATGCGAGCAGACTGCCTCGAAGGTTGCCCGGACGGTGCCATGCCTTGCATGTGGACGCATGTATCGGTGTATGGCAGGCATGGCAAATCACTTCGAATCGGGCTCGTGTCCTCACTGCCCGGGCGCCGACAACGCCCGTCGCCAAGCATATGCTTTCGTGCGGCAGCAGGCTCCGGGCTACACCAACGCTCCTCCTATGCTGCTCACATTCAACGGAGCGGGTGAGCAGGACCTGACGCAGGGATACGTCAACGGCGGCCAGAACTATCGCTGCCCGACCTGCCAGAAGAGCTTCAGCGCGCTCCACTCGATGCTCTCTCACATCCAAGCGAGGGCGCAGTGTAAGAGTGTCAACGGCGTGCGGCTGCTCGCCTTAAAGTGAGCGTCGACTGATATGAAAGCGATTGGCGGGGCAGGCCACTGCAGGCTCGTATGGGACGCATCATGGTGGTGCAACCACCGGACGAGGAGGCGGACGCGGAGGCGGAGGGGGGGCGACCGGCACGCACGGTATTTCGCGTGTGCGCTGTTCCGCATGGCATCGTCCGATGTATCTCGAGATGTATCGGCAATTGTGACCGTGGCTGGAAGGGGCTATTTCGAAGGTGTGTGTGACAAGTGACAGATTCGAAGATCAGATGCTCTGTATAACGATGGATACTATTCCGTTCCAAAATATCATCTCGAGTCGGGCCCCGCGCGACCGCGAGACCGAGAGGAACCAGGCATCACTCCGCAGTCCCGCGCTCCCCCCCAGCGCAGCCTGACCCTGCTTGAGGCCAGTCAGGACGCCTGACGGATCTCTGCCGTGCGCGCTGCACCGGGATGCACAGGGACTGCCCCACGCCTCTTCTGGCCGCGATGACGGGCTTGCACAATCTGAGTCTCTCCAAAGGGCTGGGATCCCCTTGGTCTCTCACGGATACCAACGACGCCCGAGAAGTCGAGCTGCGTGTGCACGTGGAGCCGAATCTGACGCACTGCCAGCCGCCCGAGGCGGAGAGTTTCGTCTAAGTTTCGTCTTTGATGATGAGGCCCTGCGGGCGTGGGATCTCGTGGCGACACCTGCGATGGCGCCCGGACCGCCGAGCGCATCCACGCCAAGCCCAAGCTGCAAGGTGCGCCAGCGACGAGGGTTGCCAGCCTCACTTGCCCCGTTGGCGCTTCTTCGCATCATCATCTACGGGTGGTCCCCGCCGCTCGCGACGCGTGCGCACGGCCGCGGCCAGCGTGTGTACGATCTGCTCTGTGGCGAGCCAGTCGACGCACGGCTCAGTGAGGCTAAGGCCGCGGATGGCGG
This sequence comes from Chrysochromulina tobinii, assembly GCA_001275005.1. NCBI lineage: Eukaryota > Haptophyta > Prymnesiales > Chrysochromulinaceae > Chrysochromulina > Chrysochromulina tobinii. Next base: position 13,951 of record JWZX01002875.1, read on the forward strand.
GTGCCCCGACCAGGGCGGCGCCTGCGAGAAGGTACGAGTTGAGCGAGAGACCGCAAGGAGTGGGCTGGCCCGCAGCGACGGCGGCGGCAACGGCACTCGCCATCTCTATCTGTTCACGATCCGAGGCTCCACCGCCGGGGAGACTGCCTTCACGCAAGGCGGCCGGATCGGAGCCACCACACTGCGCAACGACTGGCGCCGTCGAGCCTGCACATGCTGCGAGCACGGCCGCGGCCCGCTGGGTGCCGACGCCCGATCCGCCATCGAGCGTGATGGCGATGTCGCTGTTACCGGTCGACTGAACGATGCCCGCAAGCCCGTGCGAGGTGACGCCGAGGAAATGTCGGCCGGTGCCGCCGCCGGCCACGGCCGCGGCGGCGGTGCTGACGTCCTCGGCCGTGCCGCCGTCCAGCTTGGGCGCGCGCACGCCTACCGGCATCGAGAGGCCCGAGACAAGTTCGCGAAGCATCTCGGAGCCCGCGTCGACGCTCGCCCACGCAAGCACATCCGCAAAGAACTGCGGCGTGATCGTGTCACGGAATTCGAGCGCGCACGGCAGCCCGAGCGCGTTGAGCTGCAGCAGCAGCTCGCGCGACTGTCGGATGCCCTTGTTGATCTCATACGAGCCATCACGCGCCGGGTCGAAGAGCAAGCCGGGCCATGGACCAGTCGACGGAGTGACGGGCGTATTGATCTCGACCCGCATGACCACGAGCAGCTCATCGGCGACCTCGCGCGCGAGCTGAACGAGGCGCGCCCCGTACTCGAGCGCGACGGCCGGGTCGTCCACCGCCGCGGGCCCCAAGAGCACGACCAGCCGATCAGACGCGCCAGTGAGCACCTTGTGAATACCCCGACGCGCATCGCCCACTACCTTGGCGCTCGACTCCGTTCGAGGCAGCTCCTCCAGCAGGCACGCGGGCGGCAGCAGCGGGCTGACAGCGCTGATGCGCAGATTGTGCGTCTCCGTCGGTGCGGCCGCCGTCGCCGCCGCCAGCGAGTGCAGCCGCGAGCGTCGGCGTTTCGTCACTGACGCCGCGAGCGCATGCAAGCGCGCGGCATTTAGCGCGCCGCCCGCGCTTGCGCCTTCGACAGCGAGCCGCATGTCGACGCCGACGAGGCGCGCCCCGAGCGTACCGTCGCGGCAAATCTCCTCGCACGCGCGCGTGACGCTCGCGTCGTCCGCGCCCAGCTCGAGCACCAGCGCCGTCTGCGGCCGCTGCTCGTGCAGACGGCGCAGTGCACCGACGAAGCCGTCGCCGGCGGCGGCACCGTCGACCGGTAGCATCGCGAGAACGTCAGGGTGGCCCGTGCTCTTGACCACGCCACACACGCCCTCGACTGACACGCCCAGGAAGTGATGCGCACCACCGCTAATGTCGATCGCGCGCACAGCTGATGCGACGTCCGAGCTGGGCGCGCGCACGCCAACGGGCATGGAGAGACCCGAGACGAGCTCGCGCATGGCCTCGCTGCGCGCTGAGACATTGGCCCACGCGAGCAGATCGGCGAAAAATTGTGGCGTAATCGTGTCACGAAACTCGATTGCTGTCGGCACGCCAAGGCCGTTGATTTCAAGAAGCAGCTCGCGCGCACAGCGAATGCCCTTGTTCACCTGGTCGGCCGTCGCAAGGCTCATGCACGCGTCGGCGCGCAGCACGATGACGAGCTCCGAGCTCAGCGAGGACGACAGCGACGATAGCTGCGCTGCGAGGGCTCGTAGGGCGCTCGAGTCCGCCGTCGCACCGGCCGGCCCAACGACCACGAGTAGACGATCGTCCTTGCCTGCGACCATGTTGATGATGGCCTGCCGTGTGTCGATGACCTGCGTGTACGTGGCAATGTTGCCCGGCAACTCCTCGAAGACGCACGACGGCGGTAGCAGCGCACGGAGCGATAGGACACGCTGGTTGATTGACTCCATGACGAAGCGCCGCGAAATTTCATGTTACGTTGAAATCGGAGGTGGCCGGACGAATTTGCATTACAAGTAAGACTGACTTTAGTGCGAATAGCGCCGTTTCGCCTCCGTTGCCAAACAACAAACTTGAGTCACATGAGGGAACCCATGTGGGACTGCACCGCCACATCACCACGTGGCGAGAAAGGCCCGGTCTCTATTCCGATGTCGCCGTGTGCGAAGCGCGGCAAGGGTGAGAGCTGCTGGAACCACTTCATTACGTCCTGCACGCCGGTCGAGCTGCAGGCTCACTCGCTCAAGGAATACGCTGGAACTCGCGATTTCCGCGTGGAGAGTGGCAAGCTGGCGTGCAAGATTTGCGATGACGGGGTGCTTCGAACTGTGCTCGGCCACGACCAGCACTACCGTGTCGCGCACGAGGGTTTCGACACGATCTACGACTCCTTTGCGAGCGAGGAATCCAGCGCCGGCGGCAGGATCAACCCCAACGTGCCTAAGGGTCGCGATCCGCATCGTGCGAAATTGCTCAAGGAATTAAAGGCGCTCGGCGTCACCGCAAAAGAGCTCGCCGGCGAGGGCTACTCGATTGAGGAGCTGCAGATGGCCCACTTCTCGGTCAAAGAGATCCTGAACACGGGCAAGTTCTCGCTGCCCGAGTGTTGCGAAGCCGGCGTGACGCGAAACCTCAAGGAGGCGGGCATGTCGCTCAAGGGCCTGCTCGACGCGGGCTATTCGCTCGCAACGCTCAAGAAGGCTGGCTTCTCGTGCAAGACGCTCAAGACGACCGCAGAGGCGAAGCTGTCCGACCTGCGCTCGGTGGGCTTCACGCTGCACGAGCTGCGCGAGGGGGGCTTCACGCTGACGGAGCTCAAGGAGCTGCGGCGGCCGAGCGGGCAGGGTGTCGACCCCGCCTTCTCGCTGCAGGATCTCAAGGCGCTCGGTTACACGTGCAAAGATATGCGACGTGCCGGGTTCACACTGGCAGAGCTCAAGAACGGGTACACCGCGGCCGACATGAAGTTGGTCCACGCGACCACCAAGGCTGAGCTTGCGAATGATGGCTTCTCGCTCGCCGAGCTCAAGCTTGCCGGCTTCCACGCCGCAGAACTCAAGATTGCGGGCTTCTCCGTCAAGGACCTAACGGCAGTCGGCTTCACCAAGGCAGACATCAACGGAAATTGAGGTCCGCCTCGGATTCGTCTTGTCTTGCACGCCGCTCCAGGCGCCGGCATCACGGCATAAGGAGGGCAGCCTTGGTGTGAGATGCCGCACGCGGCCACACGTGTGACATGCCGACACCACCTACGTCGTCGAGCAGCATATTTCGCCGCGCGGCGGGGCGGTTCGCATGCAGCGAGCGCGCCTCGTCGCCTCCAAACGACACACAACTGCATGATTGTACCATGCTGTTGGGAATGGGCCCTCCACTCTATGCGAGGGCGCGCTCGTTTCGCTACACTATACGTAGTATTACAAAGTACGGTCATAATAAATACGCATGGTACGTAGTGCGGTTCGGTTTTAGTTGAAGGTTAATATACTCCAGTATTATAAGTTTGTTTCGCCGTTTCGGCGCCATCGCAGGTTCGGACGTCGACATCGAGAACGTAGAGATCGGTCGCGCTACCATCATCGCACTCGCAGGCGACTAACATGTGTTTTCGGGGTCGGACTATTCGTCATTCGGCAAGCCGGGGAACACGAGACAGCTAGAGACAGCCGCACATCTCGTACACATCCGATCCCGTCCTTATATACGCCTAACTTACGGCTTGCCGCAGACGCCAGGGTGAGCTGTCCCTCGGTCCCAGCGCAAGCCACCGACTTCGAAAAAGGCTCGGTACAGTAAAGGCTCGGGCACAATGAAACATCACGAGCTTTTTCCGAGGTGTTGGTACCTTATGTGTGGAGAACTTTTACAGCTGCTACATGTAGCTAGTATGTGAAACATCACGAGCTTTTTCCGTGTTGGTACATGTACCTTTTGTGTGGAGAACTTTTAACACAAAACATTCAAGTGAAACAGTTGAAACAGTTGACGTGCTCAAAAGGGGCACTGTTCCTGGATTTGCACCTGGCGTTGTTGCGCGATCTGGACGAGATGGCGCAGGAGCCCCGCAACCAGGGTGCAGCGCCCTCGTTTACACAAGCAGAAGAGGGGCAACATGAGGACGAGGATGAGGACGACGAGGACATCCTGGTCCAGTCACTTACGAGCCGGCGCTCAGCCGACGCCGTCGGCATTGATTGCAAAGACGAACATGAGAACGATGATGATGGCGACGATGATGATGACGATGATGATGATGGCGACGTGTGCTTCCCCGAAGCTCAAGAATGTGATCATGATTCACCTCTCGGCGAGCAGTTCGCAAACGAAGCACAGGAGAATATGCAACGCATCATAAATGAGGAACTGCAACAGTCGGCAAATATGGCGGCGGAGGCAAGCCCCCGGGAGGAGCGACGAAGGCTCGAGCGCGAGGCAGTTTGCTATCGGTGTGAAAGCGGGAAGGAAATGCCCGACAATCAGGTGATGCTGTGCGATAATCTACTCTGCGCAACAATTGCATGGCATCAGCTATGCTTGGAGCCACCCATCTTGGAGATTCCAGACGGCATCTGGTTTTGCCCTATTTGCGCCGATAATGGCGTCGCTGAAAGAAGTGTCACGGTCAACGAGAAATTGCGTGAACAGGAACCGGTGCCGGGTCCGGCATCGGTACCGGTGATACCACCTCGGGATGGGCCACGCGGTAAGTCCGAGAAGCGGCTGGGCGGTGCTGGTTCGTCCTCGGATCCACTTCAGGCTAAGCAAATGCCGCCTCCCCGGCGTGTCGCAAAGCGCGTTGATAAGGTGGAGGCGGCGGCGTTGACGAATGGCGAGCCATCAAGACACAACGGCGCGAAGGATTCTGTGGAAGCCCTCGAGGCTGAAGAGGCGATGGCGCATGAGACGGCAACAGTATTAGCAACAGTAAAGCGGGCTCCTTTGTCGGCTCGATCTGCACCTCGGCCACCTTGTCCGTCAGAGTCTGAGCCGAGTGCTAGTACAGCACTCGGGAAGCGGAAAGCCGCTTGCAAGCCACCAGCATCATGTGCGGTGGCGGGCTCCGCGGCACCGTCTGCTGTGAGGCAGCGCCGCGGGATGCAGCAGCTCGAATGGAGCGGCGAGCTTGCAAAGGGGACTCGCCTCGAGATGCTCTTCGATCCTGGCTACCCGCATGAGAAGTGGTATAAGGGTAGCGTCGAGAAGTGCGAGATGCACTGGGACCAGATAATGTACTGCATCCACTTCGAGGACGGTGACCAACGCTGGATGACACCCAAGCAGCTGAGTGCGAACCAGGCGGACGGGATTGTTCGGGATATTCGTCCTTGACAATACGCACAACTTACGCAGTTCGACGAGAACCTCCAGATCCAGTGTTAGGTCCAGTGCGGTATGCAGGTACGGGACCAATGCACGATTCATTTCGATCATCCTGAGCAGAAGTACCTGTGTACATGCGATGTACAGTTGTACACACGACGACGGTACACCGCTTGCGGCGGCGCGGATTGTGGGCGCTGGGCCCCACCCTTGACCCTAAATACGTTTCGATTTTTTTACCACCGGGCCTGCGCCAACGCCACTCATGCGCCACATCGTTCCTCTCTAAGAACTCTGTGAGGGCGCCGCGCTGTCAGTGACTCGACATCGAGCCTACGCCACATCTCGGTGCTTGTAAGCTTTCGGCGTAGAGCCCTCTGCAACGCCCTCGCCGCGCGCACGGCGCGGCGTGGAACCGCCCACGCGCGGCGTAGCCATGGGGGTAGTACGCAGCGTCGCTCGGGGCGTCTTCACGAGCGTTCGGGGCGTCGCACGCGGCGTCGCGCCGTCCTTGCTCGAGACAGCGCGCCGGCTCACCTCTGAGCGCTCCTCACCACCTCGACGCTTGCGCAGCGTCTGCCGGGCCTCGTGAAGACTCTGTGTCGAGAGCACGTGGGGCGTCCCTGGCTTCACCGCCACACCGCCGCTGGACGGTCCAAACACCGCCCCCCCCGCACGTGGCCGCACTGCCTGCCGGATACTGTCGCGATCGTGCGGTGCCCAGTACTTCTTCCTCGCGGCTGCGGCGCGCAGGCCGCTCGTGACGTCCGTACCGACGGACGAGAGGAAGGCCGAGACCGTCTGAGCTTTGGCCGCCGCCTCCTCGATCTTGGTCTTGGCGGCAAGGTCCGCGGCCGCTTCAGGCGTGTCTGTGAGCGGCCGGCGTCGACGCCCATCGTTCTGGGGTGGGAAGAGGCGGAGCATCGTCTTCTCCAGCGGCTCGTGCTGGTCCAGATGCGCAGCCTGCTCCTGCAGGATGGAGCTCTGCCCCGGCTCAAAGCCCTGGCGCAGCTCACGCGACAGCTGGATCGCTGCCTTGCGGCAAGAAGCCTCTTCGAGCAGAAAGAGCACCGAAGGCGTAAGGTTCGACGCGGGAAGCGACCACGCCGTCTCGGGCGATGGAGCGACATGCTCCTTGCGCAGCTCCGCACGCCAAGCAGCCTCCGTGTTCTTGTCGTCGTGCTTGAGCAAGCGCGCCTTCGAAGGGCTCATCGTGCTCGCCGCCGCTGAGGACTTGCTGGGCGAGGAGTCAGTCGGAGTAACAGTCGGAGCGACGGCAGAGGCAAGCGGGCCCTCGTCCGTGTAGAGCTCGGAGCGGCCGAGGGCCCGCATGGCAGCGTTGTGCAGGTGGCGCCCGAGGTAGGACACGTATGCTTCGGCCGCGACCTCGGCCGAGGCGCCACCAGCGGGCACCCAGCGCTTTCCAAGGGTCCCTTGATGGATCTCTGCATGCTCCCCGAGCTTGGCCTGCAGACGCGTCGGTGAGGTGCTCTCCTCGAGGCTGGTTGTGATGCGCTCGAGGCGCACGGCCATCTTCTCGACGCGCTCGGCGGCGGCGGCATCGCGCGCGCTCGTCAGGATCGTCGCGCCGTCCTGTTGCATCAGGCTGAGGCGCTCGGACGTGCGCTCGTCGAGGTACTCCTGCGCCCGCATCGCGCTCGGCTTCGGATGCTTGAAGCACGCGGTGTGGTACGCCTGCTCGCAGTCCGGATCGCCGCGATAGGGGTAGTGCAGATCGGCGATGAAGTCCTGGGACTGCTTCATGTCAATGACCTTGCCACGCCGGTCGTTATTTGGTCCGCCACCCGCCGCCTGGAAGTCAATGTCCAGAGACATGTCTCCCCAGTGGCGTTCAACCCTCCGATGGGCCGGCTCGGTGATGGACAAAGGCAACCCATGGGCCATCGAGCGCTCGAGGAGTTGATCGTCCTGATTTTTGTACGTGCCACGTCTCTTGGGCTTAGCCGTGTTGCTCGTCGCCTTCGGGGTAGCCTTCGGGGCGAAGCGTGATGGAGACTTGGAGTCTGACTTGGTCTTGGAGGCGCCATCTGCTGCCGGCGGCGGCTGCGAGGAGCTCTGCTGAGGGCGATTGGCGCCCACTAGCGAGGTGGAGGCGTCCTCGAGAACCTCAACTCCTCCAATGACTGCTCGCTTGGAGGCCCGCGACGCTGTCATGTGCACGAGAGTTGACGAACTAGGTTGCGACGCCGCCTCGTCCTCCAGCACTAGAACCTCAAGCTCGAGTGGAGCATCCCCGTCGCACGCCGCCTCGTGCTGCTGCTCCACCTCGACTTCATCTTCGCTGCCCACGTCCAGGTCGTCTTCGCTGCCCACGCTATCCACAGAGGCCTGCACGGCGACCACTTCGGCGAACTCTTGATCACCAGCCACCTCCAAGGCCATCTTGGACGACCACGTTGAACTGTCCGGGAAGACAGGTGCGATCTGGGCATCGGGCGCATGCATGCACATCGGCTCATGCGATTCAACTTCTGCAAGAGTGCCACCGAAATCGCAGAACTCGCACTCGTGACGTTCGGGGGCTGGTCCATCGTCTGCTACCAGTGCAGGGAGTTCCGTGTCAGGGGTGCGTGGGCGGGTGAAGCTTGGGCTCGTGGGTGCAGAGGCAACTGGGGCGATTGCGGATGCAGCAGGAGAATTTGCTTCATGAGGGTTCTCCATAAAGTTTCCTGTTGTGCTGATGAGGGACGCGCTCCGCGGCTCACCCACGTTAATGTAGACCAGACGCACGACTCCGTTGATTTTCATTCAGTTTTCATTTCGAAGTTTATTTTGGAAGCAACGCCCAGTTCCGAAGTTATTTTGGAACGCATGCAAGTCAAATCAATAGTCCTAGTCAAGTCCGGCATAACTTTGTCAACTAGGCTTCCTGTACATGTAGGTTGTCTTTTGTTTATGAAGTGACTTGACTTGACTCATCTTGACTTGTCATCATACACACGACAGTGCTTTCAGTGTCTGAGTCGACAGCATCGGACATCCAAGCAAGCACAAGCAAGCATCCTTTCACCTTTGCTTCGACACCCAAAGCTGGGCGAGCTCGGAGCCATCTCTGTTTGCTCTCTGAGAGGCCTCTCAGTCTATCTCCGCATGACACAGACCGCACGGCGGTCCCTCCTCGCGCGCGACGGAGTGAGAACGCTCTCACAGAAGTTCTGTGTCCGGAGACGTCACGAGAGGCGAGAGAGCAAGAGGATCTCCGCGGCCCAAACAATGCGCGGTCCCCGAGTCCAGACCCCCCGCCCCCTTCAATGCGCTCGCTCTTCGGTCTCAGTGGCCAGCCAGTCCTTCGCGGGCCTGTCCTGCAGCGCAAAGATGTGGGAGCGCATTGCGTAGAGCCACGCAATGCCGAGGAGCGTCGAACCGACGGCAACCATATAGAAGCCCTTGGCAGAGCCTGGCGTGTCGTTGATGGCGCCCTTTAGCGCCAGCACAATGGTGCCAGGCCATTGACCGCCAAGATTGGCCAGGGTGTTCAGCATCGTCAGGTAGGTGCCGCCGATGCGCGCGTCGCTGACGCGGTTGAAAAAGGCCATCTGCGCGACGAACATCGACGAGGAGGCGACCGCGCCGAGAGCGAGCACAAGGAGGCCAAGGCCGAGCAGCCAGAGAGGCACGCCGGCGCCTGCGGGCACGCACGTGCGCAGGAGGAACACCAAACCCGTCGCGAGCGCGCCTTGCAGAAGCCTCGCGTACGCAGCACCCACGAAGATGCGCATCGGAGAAGCACCTTGTCGGAAGAAACGCGAGACGACCGCCTGAGAGGCCATGCTGATGGGCAGAAGCATCGTCGAGAGTAGTGCCAACTGCTGCTTCTTGACGCCGTTGGCTTGCAGCTCGAGGGGCAGCAGCACGTCGAAGGCCGCAAACGGCGCGCCTCGCGTGAGGAGCACTACCGCAAGGGAACGGACGCTCGGGAGCGCGAGCACCTTGGCCATCACGCCGTACGTATCCACCAGGTTGCGCGCCACGTTGCGCGTGGGGCGTGTGTGCTCGTCGTTCTTCGTCATCGTCACCACGGCGCCAATCGAGCCTAGGAAGAGCCAGCCCCACACCTTCATAAAGTTGCCAAGCGTTGTGAGCCCCCTCGAGTGCAGGATGATGAAGCCCACGTACGCAAGGAAGAAGCCAAGGGACTGTCCGATCGCATTGCACGTCGCGCCGAGCTCGCGGTTGGCCGGCGAGAGAGCAGTGAGTGCGAGCCCGTCTACGGCGATATCCTGCGTCGCCGCAAGGAAGTAAAAGGCCAAGAAGAGCGCGGTGAGTGCCTTCACGTTGACTGGAGTAGCGCCGCCAACCGGCCCAAGAAGCAAGTCGACTCGCCCTCCCGCCGTGATCATGATCATGCCAATCGCAGCTTGCACGGGCAAGATCCACGTCTTGCGGCGGCCAAGAACTGTCGAGTACACCGAATCAACCAGCGGCGCCCACAGCAGCTTGAGTGCAAACGGCAGGGTCACTGTCGAGAAGACTGCCTGCTCCATGGTACCCACGCCGCGCTCAAGCATCAGCATCGGCATCGCCCCTCCCAACCCCATCGGAATGCCCTGCAGCGTGTACAGAAGTATCAGAAGAGCGATTGCGGGCAAGTCCGATTTTGCTCCAAGTGGCGCCGCACGGGACTGTGACTTGCCAGACCGTGCCGCCAGCAGAACGTCACGACGCGGCTCAATCGGCTTCGGCGATGGCAATAGCTCATGGAGTGCAGGCCTGCGAATCGAGGTCGGCCTCGGACGATCTGCTCGTTCGGACGCCAGAACGGCTGGCACCGCGAGCACAAGAAACACGATGACGCCACGACGCACTTTCATCATCTTCATGATTGGTGATCGAAGCAAGTCAAGTCAAGTCAAGTCAAGTCAAGTCGAGTCAAGTCGAGTCAAATGCGTCTCTCACGAGATGCTCTCTCCCGTGATGAGGGAAAGACTGCCAGTCTCGTCTGTTCTTCCTGGAGGAGGATGCGCTCAGGAGAACGCGCCGCGTACTTGTACCGGTAACTTGCGAGGCGCTCTGGGAGCGGGTGGAGGCAGGGTCGGGTTCGCTGGGGGCGGCCTCTTCTGAGTCGGCCGCGGGGAGCGGTCGGCTCCGGG
>JWZX01002876.1:0-39371 GCA_001275005.1 Chrysochromulina tobinii
CCGCCGCCGCCGCCGCCGCCGCCGCCGCCGCTGCCGCCGCCGCCGCCGCTGCCGCCACCACCCTCGCCATCGCAGCCGCACGTGATCGCCACCGTGAGCGGCGACATGTGGCGAGTGGTGACGTGGCTCGTCTTTCCCCTACGCGAGCCCGTGCGTCAGGCACTCACGGCCATGGAGAAGGGCGAGGAGAAGGTGGGCAGCAGCGGCTACACCGGCCACCAGGCCGAGCACTTCTTCGTGACGCTTCTCAAGAGAGCAGTCACGCTATTTATGATCCTGCTACTACTGCTCGTGCTACTTTGGGGCGTGTGGGAGGCGTACATGAAGCCGCCTCGCCGCAACGGCTACACGCAGCCGCTCGTGGGCCCGCAGTGGAAGCCGGCGGTGGTGGAAGCCCTTGGGCGCTGGGCGCTGGCTGCCGCCTACGGCATCGCGGTGACGGTGCCGCCATACATCGGATGGGCCGCATCAGATCGCCAAATCTCGCTCGACATGCTCGTGTTGCTCAGCCTGATGGGGGTGACGGCCGTGGCCGCGCTGTGCGGCATCGCGCAGAAGGTGTTGGCGGTGTGGCGATCTGTTGCGGTGACGGCGGTGGTGGAAGCCCTTGGGCGCTGGGCGCTGGCTGCCGCCTACGGCATCGCGGTGACGGTGCCGCCGTACATCGGATGGGCCGCATCAGATCGCCAGATCTCGCTCGACATGCTCGTGTTGCTCAGCCTGATGGGGGTGACGGCCGTGGCCGCGCTGTGCGGCATCGCGCAGAAGGTGAAGCGGCTTGATTGGGGTAACGAGGCCTCTGTGGCACGCCGCCGGCGCATGCCGGTGCTCCCGTTCTGGGACCGACCGCGCCTCACGCCGCGTCCGCGTCTCCTTGATGCAGATCCGGAGGCGCTGCTGGAGTGGAAGGAGCGGGATGCTTACTTGCGGGAGGTGGCAAGCCTCACGACAGGCGTGCCGCCGTGGGTGCAGCGCTGCTGCTGCTGGTGGGCGGATTCGTCCCTCGGGCGCGCGCTGCGCGAGAATGCGGACGACGTGCAGCGGCAACGCGAGAATATTTCTAAGGAGCGCGCCGTGCGTGCCTTTATGTACCGAGAGCTGCGCAAGACATGGAACGTGCTCTCCGAAGGCTGCCGGGAGCGTGTATCGGCGATCAAAGTGGCGAAATTGCTGGGCGAGGAGCAGGCGCGTGCGGAGGCGGCGGAGCGTGAGCGTCTGGCAGAGATGGCTAAGCCAGACGAGGAGCGAGTCTTCCTCGCCGCCAGGCGCGCTGCGGTTGAGCAGATTCGACTGGACGAGCTTGAGGCGGCCGCCGCCGCCGTTGCTTTTCAGGAGCGCAAGGCGGCCGTCATTGGCGCAGCCGCGAGTACGCCAGGCGGCTGGAAGATGATGAAGACGCTCGGCAGTCTTGCGGCGGCGGGCAAGGATGCGGCCAGGCGCTGTGCACAGGTTGAGGCGGCGGCGCGGGAAGCGGCCGAGGCAGCAGCGCGTGCAGAGGAGGAGAGCGCAGCCGTCAGGCGCGCGCGCCGGCTTGCAGAGGAGGCGGAGGCGAGTGCACTCGCAGCCAAGGCCATTGCACGCGAAGCAGCTGCGCGCTTGGCCATGGCCTTGAAATTTGATGCCAAGCTCCTCAGCCGAACCACACTGGCGGCGGCTGCCGCCCAGGCTGAGCAGGCGGCATCGGCGCAGGCTGCTGTCGAGCGAGCTGAGGCGTCGAGGGCCCAAGCGGAAGCGGCGGAGCGGCGCGAGGCAGATGCCAAGGAGGCGGCACTCCGGGCGGCGGCCGCGGTGGCGGCGGCGGAGCGCGAGGCGGCGGCGGCGCAGGGGGCAGCGCAGCAGCAGGAGGAGGAAGCGGGAGCGGTCGCAGAGGTCGAGGCCGAGCACCGGCTTGTCGACCGCCAAGGAGATTCTGTTGGGTTTCTCGAGCTAGAGCGACAGCGCGTGGCAGCAGGGGCGTCACTCGAGGCCGTGGTGGCAGCTTCTCACCTCACCTCTAGCCCCGTGAAGCTCGAGACGGTAGCTGAGGGCGACGAGGACGAGGAGGCGGGCGCGGAGGACGGGTCGTCGGAGCACCTGTTGCTCGGCGTATCACTCGCGGCCCTGCGCCAATCGGTAGCGGGCCTGCCCCCTGATTGCCTCACCCAATTCCAACAGGCAGGTGGATACGTGGCGCGCGACCTGACTGGTAGCACTGGCAGCTACGGCTACGGCAAGCAGGCACTCGAGGTCAACGGGTACGTCAACGAGCTCTTCCTAAGGCGTGCGTCGCGCTCAGCGGGTGGCGCCTCGTTCTGCGAGCGGCTGCGTGAGGCGGGCTCTGCCGAGGTGGGGCGGGCGACGGTGTTCGTGAGCAGCGCGCGCCAGCTGCCCATGAGCGAGCTGATCGCGGCACTTGAGCATTACGTTGAGACCCACCCCGAGCTCCCATCCGATGCTCGCTTTTGGATCTTTGACTACTCGACGCGCTTCGGCCGCTCAGGTGTCGCGCTTACTGGCAAGCATCTGGGCTTCATTATCGGAGAGATTGCGAACACTGTCCTCGTGCTCGAGCCCTGGGTCGATGCGTACGCGCTGCGCCGCGGCCTTTTGCGTCGCGGATGTGGCCTACACCGCGCGGCTCGGTACGCTCGTGAGCGGCGATGCGCTGCCGCCGGCATTCCTGGCAGCCGGTAAGACGCACGTCATCACACCGCACCGTTTCGAGCTCGCCATGAGCAAGGGGCAGCAGCAGGCCTTTGACAAGTCCCTGCACTCTGACTATGCCAAAGTGGAGGCGCTACTGGCGCTGGTGAGTAAGATGGATCTCTTCTCGACAGCTGTCCGCCGACGCACCGATCGCGACCTCATCCTGCATGGACTCACCCTTGGTGTCGTGCCGCCCGCCGACATGCCCGTGAGCGTCGCCAAGGTGGTGAACGGCACCATAGTTGGTGTCGTCGGCGCGGATGACTCGCTCGGCGTGGCCTGCGCCAGCGCCAACGAACTCAACCGCGAAGCACTTGGGCTGCCGCCCGCACCTGCGCTGCCCGTGCCGAGCGGTGCCATCGTGTACACTGTGCCCTCGACTAAGCCGCAAGTGGCGGGCCCTCCGTTCATTCCGAGTACTGGAACGTACGCGACGGCCTCGCCCGCGGAGCGACAGGTGGCATACGAGAGCAGCGCGGCCGCGCGTGCGCTCATTCGTAAGTCGTTGCTGCAGCACGCGCGCCGACTCCTTGCAGCTGTCCCGAAAGAGCGTCGCTTACAGACGCAGATTGTGCGTCACATCGACTTGCTGAGCAAGCAACTCGATGTGGATCGGCTGCGCGATGAGCTGGGCAATGAGCACTCGCAGACTCTCGACGCGATCACATTCCTCGCAAACAGTCTGCGCTCGGGCGGCGATGACTCGTCGCACCCGACCGCGCACTACCAGCCGCCGCAGGTGCTCGAGCTGTATTCTGAGGTGATGAAGACGCGACGGCGGTTGCTGGGCGACCTTGCGCCCGAGACCCTCTCCGCCATCAACAACGTGGCGGTGGCGCTCTATGAGCGCGGCGACGTGGTCGAGGCGGGACAGTACTTCAAGGAGGTGCTGCGTGCTCGCAGGGACGCGCTGGGGGAGGACCATCCAAGCACCCTTGCAGTTGTCTCATCGTATGGCACCACGCTGCGACAGAAGGGTGAGACCGCCCAGGCGATCACCATGCTGCAGCGGGCACTCGAGGGGCGGCGCGCGACGCTCGGCGACAAAGATGAGGCTACGATCCGTTCCATTTTAAGCCTGGCCAATGCGCTCTACGCTGACGACCAGAACGCCGAGGCCTTGCCTCTATACCGCGAGGCCTTGAGCACTGCGACACTCGCCCTGGGCGAGTCGCATCCGCTCACTCTCAACGCCGTCAACAATCTGGGTTGCGTGCTGTATGTGCTGGGCGAGTTGGCGGAGGCGGAGGCATGCGTACGCGAAGGCCTCGAGGGGAGCCGTGCTGTCTTTGGCAACGTGCATCTCGAGACTCTGATCTCCGCCGTCAACATGATGTGGTTCCTGCTTGGCAAGGGGTCTCCGGACGCGGGTGCGGCCGAGCGTCGCAAGCGCAGTGCCGAGCTTCGCGAGATTCGTCACCTGCTCGGTGAGGCAAAGTATGTGCTCGAGCAGGTGGGTGAGGCGCTCAGATGGACTCATCCCAAGGTGGTCATCGTGCGTGAGAAGCTCGAGGAGCTCGAGCCCGCCCTTGCCCTCGCCGAGCAGACGGGCGCGCCCGAGGGAGACGACGACGACGACGGCGACGTCCCTGCGGATGCGCCGGCGTTTGAACCTCCTTCTGAGGAGCCGCCTGCTGAGGAGCCGGCGCCACCGCCGGAGCCGCCGCTTCCGCCTCCGCCGTCTCCGCTGGTCCCCGACGGGCATGGCAGTTGGGCGTCGGTCGAGTCAGTGAACTATCGTGAGCTAGGCAAGGCGCTCCTGCCCGGAGATGTGATCGAGCTGCTGCCGAGCGCGACGACGCTGGACGAGCTGCCTGAGGACGACGCGGAGGCGGCGGCGGCGGTGAAGATGCACCTTGGGATGATCGTACCTCCGCTCGGCCAGGTTGGGGATGCTGGTCGTAAGTTCCTGCTCGTGAAGACGTTGGCACCGAGCGCCGACGAGGAAGGGTTGTACGAGATGGCGCCCGGCGCGAAGCCGGTGGTCTGCCAGATGAGCCAAGTGTGGCGTGTCAAGTCTGAGGGGCATCTGCTTTCGAATCGTCTCCAATACATACGTGACGATGGGGCCCTTGTGCTGCCGCCGCGGCGGGAGAAGATGGTGTCGGTGTTGGAGCAGATGTCTGACAAGGTCATCTCTGGCATCGCGTCGTCGTCAGCAGCAGGAGGTGGCGACGGCGTTTTAGAGGAGGAGGATGGCAAGTACGTTGACGACGAGGAGGAAGATGAGGAGGCTGAGGAGGCTGAGGAGCCCATGAGCCCAGAGGCGGCGGCCACGACGATCGCAGCATTTGAACGTGGCCACATAGCACGCAAGAAGGCTCCCGGCCTCGTGGTGAAACAGAAGAGGAGGAGGAAGAGGAATAGGAAGAAAAAGAGGAAGACGACGACAACGAAGGGCTTCAAGGATAAGGCGGATGCGGCGACGATGATCGCCAAAGTCGCTCTTGGCCGCGCCGTCCGCATGAGCAAGATGCGCGCTGCCGTGGGCGGCTACCGCTGGCCGGACCCGTCGCGAACGGACCATCAGTTTGCCTTGCCATTGGCGGCAGCCACGGCGGCAGGCAACGGCGGCGGCGGCGGCGCTGCGGCGGCCAAGGCCGTTGGTGGCGAGTCGGGCGGCGGAGGCAAGGGGAGCGTCGGCAAGGGGTCGGCACCGGCGCGCCTGGGCCCCCTTGTTGCCTTGGGCGCCTTTGGCGGTGAGAAGCGGCAGCCACCTAGGGCGCTGCCCTCGTTACCAGAGACTTCTCCGGAGCACAAGCTGAAGCTGCCAGCACGGGAGGAGACACTCGAGGTGTCTTCCTCGCAGCGCCCCTCCTCCAAAGATTTCTCCGACGAGTCGATGGCCTCGCGGCTTGCGCGCATGCGGCAGGACCGCGCTGATCAGCGCTCGCACCGGCCCACCGCACGCGGTCCTGAAGTCGACGCGATCGCAATCGCATCCTCACCCTCATCTCCACCCTCTCCCAAGTTCAACGTGCCCAAAATTCACATAAAATGATATTGAAGCTAGACGATAATACATAGTTTCTTTTATTGCGAGTGTTTCGTGCCCACAGTCGACCGGAGCACGGCGACGCGCTAGACCCCGGCGCCGAGCGTTCCCCACGCCCGTTCCCATGAGCATGACTGTGGACGTGTCCCCAGACGCTCTATCTTCGGCCGACCGACGGCCACACACCGGCCCAAGACAATGCACGCGTGTGCGCGTGCACTTGCTCCCCCACCCCTCAACAAGCTACTTGCACCGTAGTTGTGTTGAACGCGGGCGGACCGCGACGAAACTGATTCACGACCTTCATGGGTTGCGTCAAACTGATGAGGAAACGCCGAGAGGACAAAGGATTCCTAATCGCTATCGACGCAGTCCCCCTCGGTGTCCCCGCACGACTCCATGCTCGCGCTCACCAGCCTGCTGGCGACCTCCGCCATTCCCGAGCACGAAATCAAGTCGCTCCCGGGGTGGTCGGGCCCACTCCCGAGCCGCCAGTACTCGGGCTACCTGCCGGTCGGCAAGACCTCGGGCGTGCCGGGGTTCATTCATTACTGGCTCATCCTCTCAGAGCGCGACCCGGCGAGCGACCCGCTCGTGTACTGGACGAACGGTGGCCCTGGTGGCAGCGGCATCAACGCGGGCCTGCTCACTGAGATGGGCCAGTGGCACCTCAACGAGGACAGTCTCACCAACAACACCCAGGACATGCCGAAGCTCCTGTACAACGAGTACAACTGGGCCCAGGTCGCGAGCACGCTGTACGTGTCGCAGCCCAAGGGCGTGGGCTTCTCGTACTGCGACGAGAGCGTACCCAAGTCCCAGTGCGTCAACACCGACCTATCGTCCGCGCAGGACGCCGTGGACTTTTTCCACGCCTTCTTTGCCGCGTACCCCGAGTTCAAGCCGCTTGACTTTTATCTGACGGCTGAATCATACGGCGGCATCTACCTGCCCACGTTCATGAAGCTGATGGACGCGGATGGCGGCTTCCCCAACCTCAAGGGTGCCGCCATCGGCGACGGCTGCTGGGGCAACCAGGTGGGCCTGTGCGCCTTCACCTCGGGCAAGGCGGCCCAGATTCAGATCGAGACGTACCACGGCCACTCGATGATCTCCAACGAGCTGTACACGAAGCTGAACGCGGCGTGCGGCCCGTGGGGCAATGACAGCGTGCAGAATGCCAAGTGCCAGACCCTTCTACAGGAGGCCGACGAGGCGGCGGGCTCGTTCGACGTGTACAACATCTACGACACGTGCGCCGGTGACACGATCGGTGCGTGGAACAAGAAGGGCTCTGAGTGGAATGCGCTGCGTGACCAGCAGTCGATCGTCGTCGAGGGAGACGTCCCGCGCCCGTCCGGGCTCGCCCTCGGCACCGCCCTCAATGACTACCCATGCGGCGGCGACCGTGTGACGCGCGAGTGGCTGGGCAAGCCCGAGGTGGCCGCTGCGCTCCATGTGAAGACCAACACGGGTGGGATGCGCTACAACAAGGGGCCGATGGACTTTTCGGGCAACTTGCTGCCCCTGTACGACACGCTCCTGCGCAAGTACCGCATGCTCATCTATTCGGGCGATACCGACGCGTGCGTGCCAACCTGGGGCACAGTCGACTGGATCGACTCGCTCAACCTGCCGGTCAAGAAGGAGTGGCGCCAGTGGACCGCGCCCCTCACCAGCTCCCCCGACGCGAAGAGGCAGCGGGCGGGCTATGTCAAGGACTATGCGGTCAACAACTTCACGTTTGCGACCGTCCAGGGAGCGGGCCACATGGTCCCCACGTACAAGCCCAACTTTGCCCTCCAGATGCTCTCGCGCTGGCTCGAGGGCAAGCCGCTCGACTCGTAATCTCGTCGGCGCACTGTAGCCCACGACGGCATGTCCACATCCCGGTTCCTGCGAGGATCGTCGGGGGCGTGGATCTGGACGGCGTGACACGTCTCGACATCAGGGCCTTTCTGTGCGCTCTCGCTTGTGTTGGTCCTAGGAAATGCATACATGTGCCGTATTGGGTTTGCTGCTGATTCTGAACCCGGGTCTCCCACCCGTTTCTTGGTACCTGTTGTCCTGCGTCTTGAGAATGGGTCAGTTGAATCGACACCTGCGTCTTGCCGAGGTGGAAATTTAACGTGAACGTGAACGGGTCGCGGTGTTCCCCTCAATCAGGGCATCATCAATCAGGCCTCTGCGGAATTCTTCTTGAATGGCGTACGTAACGTGCCTGCTCATCAGTGTAGCCGGGGCATGGCGCGGCGGTGCTCCGTTCATGTGTGCACCAAACGTCGGCGATAAAGTCTCACCGGCAGCTCATCATCTCATACCACCGAATAACGGCGCAGCACTGATCGCGGAGCGCGCCAAGAAGCAAGCAGCGCTGTTGGATGCCCTGAGAAAGGTGGAGGCCAAACGCGAGGCCGCAGCAGCAGCTTCGTCGGGCATCGATCTGAGCGCGGCCGACTTGAGCGTCTTGGCAGATTGGCGCATTGAGATCACCGGTCGGCTCGGTAAGGGCCACTTTGGCATCGTTCTCCTCGGCGAGCGCCAGGACGATGGGCGGCTCGTGGCCGTGAAGCTTGCGCGCGAGCTCGAACGCGAAGCGCGTGTGCTTCGCGTGATGAGCGGGATTGCCGGATTCCCTGAGCTCCACCACTACCACAAGGTGCGCCGCCACCACCGCGATGACGTCACCGGTGCGAACGCCGGTGCGAATGAGATGCTCGTGGTCGATCGGTTTGGGCCGTCGCTGCAGGACCGGTGGGAGGCGGAGGCGAGGTCCGGTGAGGCGTTTGGGCCGACGCGGCTGCCGACTAAGATGGTGCTGCGCGTGGGCCGTGCCACCCTGCGCTGCCTGCGCGAGTTGCATCATGCGGGCGTAGTACATAATGATGTCTAGCCCGCCAACATCATGCTCAACGTGCCCGGCGATCCGCATTCCGTGCACCTGATCGATTTTGGGATCTCGACGCGTGCCGAGTGGAGCGAGGGGGACGTGTGCATGGTCGATGGCGACGCGCTCGAGGCCGAGGCCGTGGGCGCCAGTGCGGGCGCCATCGCCACCGACGCTGCGAACGCGGAGCTTCTTGAGAACTATTGCTCTCTGCCCGTAGAGACGATAGGGTATTCGGGATATCTGCGACTGCAGACCCGCGCGGGGACGCCTGCGTTCGCGAGTGTGCGCCAGCAGCGTGGCGAGGAGCCCCACGCGCGAGAGGTGGACGATATTGAGGCCCTCGCCTACACCCTCGCCTACGTCGCCGCTGGCAGCTTGCCCTGGCAGGATGCGCCACCTGAGACAGCTGTCGTGTGGAAGCAGCGGCTGATGACCGAAGGGTGGGACGCGACGTTTGCTGTCTCGAGCGTGGCGGACACTCTTTCCTGTGCGGGCGACGCACCCTCGGCGAAGGTGGCCGAGGCCCTTCGAGCGCTGTGGGCTCAGGTGCTCGCATGCCAAGGGCCGGGGACGAGCGTCGACTACGAGGCTTGCCTAGCGGCACTCGAGTGATCGGTCGCGTCGGTGGCGTGGCGGATCCAACGCACGCTTCTGTCTGGTCTGTCTGGTCTGTCTGGTGCACCACATTGGATCCGCACCGTCTGGTGCACCACGTTGGATCCAACGCACCCTTCCGAGTCTTCGACTGCCGCGCCTCGCCTCCGAAATGCGATGAGCTTGAATGTTGAAACGCGTTGAAACGCGGGAAACCCCTGTGGGAAGCGATGTACATGGATCTCAGAGGTCAGTTGTTTCTGAGGTTCGTATCATGGTTCGTATACAGTAGCTACACACACGCGACGAAGACGTCGGCCCCGACGCGCGCTTCTCCGGGGCGGGGCGGTCCGCGAGGTCCCGGCCTCCCGCCGGACGGCGACGGCGACACAACTTGGTCTTGGACTCGCGCGCAGCGCGGCACTGCGCCTCAAAAGTATAGAGACGAGATCAAGTTTCGGCGCCGGGAGGCTGAGGCTCCGCATGCCCCTGCAGCAAGGGGAGGCCACGCGACCATTCTCGTGGGATGGCCCCGCGCGCATCGATGTGCGCCACAAACGTGGCCCGGCCGCGCGAATCGAGCAAGTCGCAAAAGTGGTCCTCGACGGTTCCCTCGAGCAGCGCCGTGTCGAGCCGCTCGCTCCAGTCTTCATCGGCCGCGCTCGCAGCGAGCGACCCCCCGCGCCCCCCCGTCCCCCCGCGCTCCACCATCTCTTCGAGCAGGTAGCACCCGGTCCAGTCGAAGGCCTGTAAGCAGAGAGCCGGATCGTCGTGCAGGCGGCTGAGCAACGCTCGCTGCTCAGTCCCAAACCGGTCCTCGATAAAATCTCCAACCCGGAGCGTGAGTCGCCTCAGGGTCCCACGGAGGTCATCATAGAGGTCACCATAGAGGGGACCCGGCGCGCCCAGCCGCTTTGCAAGCACAAGCGGCATCGAGGCCTGCCGCTGCTCGAGTGGCGCGAACAAGGCGGCGAGCGCGCGCTCCGCATGCACGATGTGATTCGAATCGAACCAAAAATTGGACGGCCGAAGACACAGGCCCGGGCGAAGCTCGCGTGAGCGCTGGGCGAGCAGCGGCCCGAGCTTGTACTTGGGCGCGAGGCGCGTGGCGAGCCTTTTCGAGGTCGATGACGGGAAGCCCACGTAGCGCACGAGCGTCGGCTCGTCGAACGTGGCGAGGATGCGCGCGAGGTCGTGCGTAGCCAGGCCACGGATGAAGCAGCGGTCGTGCTGCATGATCAGCGCGAACCTGCGGTCGCAGCGCTCCAGAGCGTGGCGCACGCACATGGCAAAGCCATGGTGTGAGCCGAGCTCCTCCACCGACACGCGTTCGCTCAGCCCGCGCTCGGCAATGTCGATGTGCAGCTGGGCCTTGTACTTCTCGTACGCGTCGCCCAAATCACCTCTGACGATGCCCTTTTTGGAAAGAGCAGCAGGATCGCGCTCCAATTGAGGCAGGATGCGAGCAGCGTGCGACGCTTCCAAATCGGTCGGCGTGCGATAGCCATCGCAGACGATTTGGATGGGGCAGCGGTCCAAACCATCGAGCATGCATGTGGTCCCGAGGGTTCGCCACGTCATATCCGTGGAAGGATGCACTCGAGCAGGGCTGCTGATCAGCACAATCGCGATCGATTCGCCGATGGCGATGGTGCTCACCACGGTTGTCGTGCGATGCCGACCAGCTCGATGCCAGCGGGCACACACGCTGTGTCTCCATCCCATCCAAACACACGAGCGACCACAAGACCCTGCCCGAACAAGAGTTCACGAGCCTCTCGGCACCAAGGGGCTTGTCGGCAAACGGGGAGCCGAAACTCGTGCCTGTGGAGACGCTCGTGAACGTTAACACGACAGTTACCGGTAAAAAGACTCCGGGGGGAGCCGGGACAGTTACCGGTACGGCGTGTGTGTCCCGGCTCCCCCCGGTGTCTTTTTACCGGTACGGCACTCCTGCCCGCTCAGAACTCATGTGCAGAAGCGAGTCATGTGCAGAAGCGAGGTTGACTCTTGTGAACCCTTCTTCTCACTAACAGTCAGTCAGATAGTCAGTTTCGTCGCGGTCCCCCCGTGCTCACCACATCCAGGTCGTCGCAATCCGCTCCGAGAGCGGCGCATTGGGAAATTCATTTTTCCGAAAGCAATGGCGAGTCAAGAAGGCGAGGAGTGAGCTGGATAGATCTACTTAGGAGTACAGCTGGATACTCCTACTTTGATACTCCTAAAGATGTGAATACACCGATTCTGGGTGCCGGCAGTCAAGTCGCGGCTCCCCCCGCCCTCACCGACTCCACCATCTCAAAGTACGGAGCTCCGCTGCCCTCGGTCAACACAAGCATTTCGATTTCTTTCATGGCGACCGTACGAGTAGCTCGCTCAGACAGCAGGCCTCCTTCCCGCCCCTAGCAGCAGCGTGGCCAGCACGCCGATGGCAAAGCCGCATCCGACAAGTACAACTGCCCGCTCCGATGGCGTGCCAACGAGCTTGCCGCTAGCGCAGGCGGGAACTTCGGTCGACGCGGCGGGCGCATCAGCGGTGGGGCCGAGGGCGAGCGCCTCGAGCCACGCGGCTTCGCTCTTCTTAAATGCGTCCTCACTTTTCAAGTCAGCAAAGCCCCATGCACACGTCGTTGGGTCGTTGGCGGTGCAGTGGGCGCTATTGTCGTCACCACGGGCCCCGACTGTCCAAGTCCGGCCGTCGTCGTCCGAGATCAGCTTATAGATGCCGCACGGTGCGAACTTGCCTGCCTGCTCCAGCGTGCCCGCCCCCACGAGCGCTCCTACGAGCGCGACCGACGCGGCGTGCGAGAAGCACGCGATCGTCTGGCCCGCAAAGCGGCCGCTCGCGAGCTCGCGCTTCCAGAGCAGCAGCCGGCGCAGGTAGTCGACTGTGGCCTCCCTCCCCGTGGCCTGATCGAACTGACCGCGGCACAGCCGATCGAGCACGGGTACATACTCCTCGTCCACCTCTGGCAGCACTGGCATGCGCGCCTCGGGTGGCACAATCTTTTCGGGTGAGTGTCCGAATTCGGCCAGGCAGTGTTCGATGCCGATGCGCAGTCCGAGGGACTGCGCAAGCGGCTGTGCTGTCTGCAGCACGCGGAAATAGGGCGAGGAGAGGATGAGGTTCGGCTTCTCGCGTACGAGCGCGGCCGCCGTCTCGCGTGCCTGCGCCTGCCCGAGCGCCGAGAGCGGCGGGTCGGTGAGCTCATGGCCGTGGCGAGTGCAGCGCTCACGCCACTCCCGGCTATTTGCGTAGTCGAAGCGCGCTCCGTGGCGCACAAGGAGCAGAGTCGTGCGTAGCGTCGGCGTTGGCGCCGGCAATTTCGGTGGGCTCCCGAAGTCTGTCGACATGTGGATACTCGCCACCCAGGGCGCGTCTTTTCAAGGTTCCTGTCCTCGCGTGTGAACAGAGACACACAGAGACGATGGACCAGCACTAAAGCCGCCGACAGACTTCTTCTTTTTCAGTTCTTGTTCTGTTACGTTGAGATTGTTTTGACGAACAAGATGCGAAGTTGATCGAACAAAAGAGTGGCGATGATCAATTTCATTGACGGTCTCTCGGTTCCGGTGTGCGTGGACACAACAGGTGCACAGGCGAGAAAGGCGCGCACCAATGTCGGCGGAAGCGACAGAGGCGCAAGCGACTGATCGCGAGGCGGACGCCGCATCGATCATAGCGCTCGGCATGTCGCAGCCATCAGCGCAGTCGCCGTCGCAGTACCCGCCGTTGTCGGCCTCTCCATACGCTGGTTTGCAGGGCGTCGAGGGTGCAACTGACAGCAACGCTCTTGCCGCGATGGCGGCAGCCGTGCAGCAGGCGTCCGCGGCGGCGGGCATCGATCCCTCCGCCGGCCTCGCCGCGCTCACGCAGTCCTTTAGCGTCAACCAGTCAATGGCCCTTGCGGCGATGAATATGCTTCCAGCGCAGCAGCAGCATCAGCAGCAGCAACAGCAGCAGCAGCTGCAGCAGCAGGGTGGCGTGCCGGTGGCGCTGGCCGCGACTTCGGCGGCGCCGTACCAGGCCGGCGGGCAGCAGCTACCACCGCCCACGATCCAGCACGTCGACGCGCAGGCAGTGCCTCTCCTGGCGGCAGCCGCACAGGCCGCTGACAGTGTGTACTCACTACCCCGGCCAGGGATGACAATCACGCCGGCGATGCCGCTTGCCATCGGCCAGCACGGCTTTGATCCCGTGTGCATGCCCTCGGCGGGCAGCAGCGCCGGCGGCGTGGACGAGTTCGTGTGCGTCGTGTGCCGAAAGGTGTTCAAGAAGGAAGCGAACCTGATCTACCACATGACAGAGCATCGGGCCTCTGCTCAGCCCGGTGCGGGCGCCCTCGTGGCCGCCACGTCCCTCGCGGGCGGCGCCGACGACGACATGCTCGTCGGCACCAACGGCGCGGTCAAGTGCTCCGACTGCGACAAGCAGTTCGCGACCAAGTACCAGGCCAAGAAGCATTACCTACGCCGCCACTTTTCTGGCGATAAGCCTTTCGCGTGCACTAAGTGTGGGAAGAAGCGATTCGTGGTCAAGGAGGACCTGACGATGCACATGAAGGCGTGCGGCAACGTGTACGTGTGCAAGTGCGGCATCCGGCTCTGCTCCCTCGGCGCGCTCAAGCGCCATTGCAAGCAGTTCTCACACGAGCCCATGTCCCTCGAGCCGATGCCCGAGGTCGCCTCGCTCATGGGCCACCCGCTCTTGCCGACGGCCCCCGCCACCGTGCCGGCGACCGAGAGCGCGATGGCTGGTGTGGTGGGCGCGATGGGGCAGCAACATCGGGGCATGATGGCCGCCCCAGCGACCGCGCAGACGGCGCACGACGCGTACGCGATGGCAATGCTCGGTCACCTTCGTGCAGCGCAGCCCAGCGGTGCGATCGCCATGACGCCGACGCTTCAGATGCATGCGAGCCTGGCCGAGCAGCACGCGGCGCAACAGGCGGCCTTTGCCGCCATCCAGGCGCAGCACACCGCCGCCGGCCAGCAGCAGCACCAGCAGACACTTCAGCAGCAGCAGCAGGAGCAGGAGTACCAGCAAGAGTTCCAGCAGGAGTACCAGAAGCAATACTTGCAGCACCTGCAGCACCTGCAGCAGCAGCAATACCAGCAGCAGCAGCAGCAGCAGCACCTTCAGCAGCAGCAGCATCATCAGCAGCAGCAGCAGTACCAGCAGCAGCAGCAGCAGCAGCACCAACAGCAGCAGCACCAGCAGCAGCACCAGCAGCAGCACCTGCTGCAGCTGCAGCAGCAGGCGATGGGCTTGCACCATAGCAGCAGTGCACTCGCCACGTCAATTGCCTCCGCGCTGCAGCCGGGCGCGTCCGCCGCTTCCGCCTTCGCCGCCCCGCCGCCGGGCGCCCAGTTCAACGCTGCCATCTGGTACGAGCAGCAGATGAATGCCTCGCGTGGCATGCAACTCCAAGGCGCCGTCGTGGGCGACGATGCTTTGAATGGGGCGGCGGCGAGCGCGCCAGCGGCCGAGGCGCCAGCGGCCGGTGAGGGTGCCGCCGGGGCGGCCATCATGAGCATCATGGCGAGCTCTATGGCGCCGGTAGCCGACGCGGCCGTGGCCGTGGTGTCGGGCGCCCAGGAGCACGCCGGCACCGACGGCTTGTATTGAGGATGCGCATATGCAGGACACCACGGGTGCAGACGCACGGATGCGGATGGTCGCGGCGGCAGCGTGGGCATGGGGACGGAGCAACCCTGGCCTAACCTGGGCACGCGTGCACCGACGAGGGAAAGCGCCACACGACGCGCGCATGTGAGGAGGGAGCATGAGGATGATTGGAAGCAGGACCGCCAGCCACTTGTGGACTGATCGCGGGTCTGAGGGGTCGCGCGCGAGCGCGCGCGCGACATGCATTCTGAGTACTGTGTACACGGTCGGCTAGTAGGCGCAACGCAGGGCGCACACGGAATGGGAATGGTGGGTGACAACTGACATATGTTCCGGATCAGACATGTCGTATGGGCGGGTCTAATATCGTACACGTCGCAACGCCTAAACCCGGCTAATGGTTACGGCTTACGCGCGCGGATGATGCGGGAAATCGGAAAATCACACTGACGTTGTTCGATGTTATGGTGTTGGTTTCGCATTAGGTTTAGGAACCGACACCTCCTAAGTGGTGGTGGGCGGTTCGCCGCTGCCGTTAGGCAGCGACAAGCCTCTCGGCTCGCTCGTCTCGCGCTGTCCCGCCGGCTGCGGCTCGGGGTCCTCGGCGCTGCCCATACAATACATGTGTGTACATGGACTCTTCGACGTCGATGGATCGTCGCTGAGCGGCGCAATCTCGTATGGGACGATGCGCTGAGGGCGGCTCCCGTAGAGGTACAGGCAGCGGCCCACGGCGAGGAGCAGAGCTGCAGGCATGAGCACTGCGATCTCGATCGTTGGTCGTGAGAGGCTCATGAGCCAAGGGATCGAACTATGCCCTTGATGCAACGGCAGCGATATGGAAGGCGGAGTCTCCGGGGACCTGAGAGGCAGGTGCAACGGTTGTTGCGGCGAGGGCGTAGTTGGTGCCGAGGGTGTCGGTGGCGGCCGGTAGGGAGGTGGAGGTGGCAATAACGGAGGTGCAGGTGCTCGTGGGGGCCCTGGCCAGGGTGGCGGTGGAGAGGGCAGTGGCGGCGTGGGAGGCGGAGGGCGGGGTGGGTGGAGATGGCGGAAGATGTGGTGGAAGCGGCGGCGGTGACGGTCGAAGGCATCCTTGAACCTTGGTGCAGCCAGCACAGTCATGCGTGTTGCACGCGTATTGCCAGTCTCGCTTGGCCCACGAGGCGCAAAAGTGCTCACATGGCAAGCGCTCGGGAGCTGGCGGCGATGCCACTCCCACTCTATCGGCGTGCTGTATATCTGCCTCTTTGACCCAATTTCCCATCGGCAGCGAGATGCATGAGAGCACCGACATGAAGACTACCACTGGACGTTCATAAAGCTATCCGATGAATACCTTGTACTATTGTATGGACGACTTGCATGCTTTCTTTCGTTCGTTTCAGGGCACTCTCGGCCAGACACACACCCACAAGCCCCGTGAAGGCGTGCGAGGGAGGCGCTCACACAGACACAAAGGGGGATATTAAATGAACAACTTTCAACTTCTCAGTCTACAACACCGCATTTCAGGGGGTCCCGCCAGTGTGCTGTGTGGGTAGCTTGGTCAGTTACAAACTCTCTCAGTCTAAGGCTCAGGGGGGCTCGGCTAGGGTTCGGGTTCCCTCTGGGTTGGTTATATGGTTAAGGGGTTGGGGTCGACCTCCTAGATCGGGGTGGGGTCCGAGGGGGGGGGTCCCCGGAAAATGACAAATTTCCAGCGGAACAATGGTCAATCCTGCGCTGGCCACTACATGGAGAGTTGGCGAGATGATTGAACTTTGAGGACATGCTTCATGGTCGCGCGTGCGAGACGCGTCGCAGGGTTCGGTTCGGGTAAAGTGTTGGCGAGTCGGTGTTCGCTGTCGTGCGCGGGCCGGGCGCGGCGTCTGCCCATCGTTCGCGGACGATCCTGAAAACGTCGAAATAACTACTGTTATACACAAATGTGCTCAAGATTCACACGGCTTGGCGCTCGAGTGGCACGCTTCGTCGGAAATGCTCCGTGACTGATATCTCGTGAAGGATGAGCTTGCTGATCGCAGCGCTCTGCGGTCTGCGATCCCACCACGGGCCTGAGGGCTCGGCTGATATCTCGTCGGCTGCAGGATTCGATGATTGCGGGCCTGCAATCGCCAGCCCCGCTTGCTCGACGCTCTGCACAAGCTGGAGCAGCGGCTTCGCTAAAAGAAAAGACTCGAGGGTCACGGGTGAGCTTTTTTGGTGGCGTTCGGGCGGTGGCAACGTCCACGATTGTGGACTAAGGATCAGCATCGGCTCTGAGCGTTGGCGCTGAGAGAAGGCACTCGTTGGGCGAGCCTGCATGAATGGACGTGCACCTTGGCCGTGCGATGGCGCCTGTCCGCGTGCTGCGCTCCGTGAGATGCCGGAGAAAGAATTGAGGAGGTCAAGCGGCTGGCGAGGCGCGGCTGGCTGGTTCGTGTGCTTGTATGGGATGAGCATTGCTGGTGGCCGCCTCGCCCTAGGTCTCTTCTGTTCCATAGGAAGCACGCCCTGCGGTCGATTCGCAAGCCGAAGCGAATCGAAAGGTGGTGGTGGTATCTCTGCGTGCACCGCAGCCGGCGCAACGGCGCAACTCGGCTCATTGCAAAGGCCACGGCCACAGCTTGCAGTCGTTGGGCGCGTGTGTCGCCCGTCGTGCCAGCAGCTCTGGATGGCTGTGGCAGCAGCGCGTGGCTGCGGCTGTAGTGGTGGCGAGGGTGCTCGGGTCTTCTTGGGGATGATGGGTGTGAAACGTATCAAAGTTGTCGAGCCTTCTCCACCTGAAAGCACCGTAGACGGGCCACCTTCCCGATTGCGACCCCGTGAAAGCACTGGGGTTGCCACCGGGAGCGAGGGCGGGTTACCAACTAAAGCGCGATCAAGCACGACGTGCAGCCAAACTGCATACTCCTGTGGATCTCTCCCTGCGCAGTAGGAGCCACAGCAGTCAAACAGGACATTCTGGAACGGCTTCTTCTCCATAAACTGGCCGTCAGAGCTGCCCTGTGCCCAACTGTCCTCTGCAGTCTGGATGGCTTCCAACTCGTCATAGTCATCTTCATTCATATCAACGAGGCATCGGTATAGCAGGAGTTGCACATTGCAGTACTCCTGGCGGTCAATGTTCGTGCGGCCTGGCAACCGACGCTGCAAAGACCGCACGGCGCACTGCCACCAAGCATCCAGCTCGTTCAAGACACTGGAGTGCCAACGGAGCCTCTGGCGCTCTGCGCCGACCACCTTGGCGCCCTGCGCGTCGCTTGGCTGGCCTTTCGTCGTCATCTGCACATGCACAACTCTCTCGCCTTGGAGTCGATCGCCGAGCGAGAGTTATACAGGGCACACAGGCACGATCGGAACGTCGCGCCGCGTCGGCGCTGGAATCGCCCTTCGGTTCAAGTTCCATTTCCTAAACGGAACAGACCTCTTTTGGCTCGTCCTGAAACCGACCCCTCCACGATCGGGGGGTGACGCTCGTGCTGAAACCTCCTCCGTCGCGACATCGCACGTTTGCCGCGTGCCGAGACGGGCTTTACCATGCGCAGCTCGTCGAGAGATTTGTACGCTAAAGCCTAAACAAGCACAAAGTCGCAAGTGGCGGGGCCGGGGGGGACCCCCTGCGTGGGGTGCGGTGAGGGAATTTGAAGGAGCGATGTCGACGTAAGAATGTGCTATGATTGGAAGCAGTAATTTGAAGTGCAATTTGACTTGCTGTCACCTTTTTCATCTCACGCGCCCAAGCCTAAATGTCGCAATCTTATTTCCGAAGGATCGAGCGGTCGCTTCTGCTTGGCCCTCTGAGTCTTGCGCGGTTTGGGCACATACTCTCGCTGCGTCCTCTGCACTTTACGGTCCTTGCCGCCGCGCGCGGTAGCTCCTCGACCCGCCTTGCCGTAGGCCACCATAAGCGCGTTCGTGATCGCCGCCTGTTCCGCCACCCACGCGTCCTTATCAGCGGTATCGATGCGGAGCGGTTGCCCCTCGTCCGTCTCTCGAGGCCCTTCCAGCTCGCCCGCGGTGCCTCGCTGCTTACGCGGAGCTGGCGACACAGGCTGGACCAATTTTGATGCGCTCGCGTTCGCGGTCGCCTTGGTGCTCGAAGCGAAACGCACAGTCGACTCCCCTTTGTTGCGCTTCTTTTTGTGCTTAGTAGCAGCGCGTCCTACGGTGCCAGTGAGGATGCCGGGCGCCAGCGCGTCCGACATCGTGGTCGTCGGCTCGTCATCCAAGGCTGCTTGCGCCGCCGCGGCGGCTGCGGCGGCTGCAGCCGCGCGCTCGGCCTTCCGAATCGCTAGGATCTCCGAAATGGTGGTCGGCTTGTGAGGTGGTAGCATGGGAGGAGTCGGCAGAGAGATAGGTAGCATGGGAGTCGGCAGAGAGATAGGTAGCAGGGGGGGAGTCGGCAGAGAGAGAGAGCTGTCCAGTACGGGCGGTACGGCATCCGGTGGAAGGGATGAGCTGTTGGCATGCGAGACAAAGAGTGGGGCCTTGGGATTCCACGATGCGTACGATACGAAGAAAGACTGTGACGAGTTGGTTGGGCAACAATCATTCGCCGCCCTTGTTTCATGATGAGGGACCTGACTGGTACGCGCTGAAGAGGATGCGAAGAGCGGCTGGGCGTGCACCGCAACAGGCAGCATACCTCAGTCGACAGTGAAGGCCTCTCGACCACGGACAAGGCAAGTCAAGGAGAAAAAACTCGGCGACTCGTCAAACTTCTAGCTCCTGTGAAATTCGCATGTCCCAGTTGCGAAACGGATGTCTCGGCTTGGATTTCTACAAAAAAACAACATGCACAAAACCGAACGAAGCGCAAGCGCGCGCGCAATCCGGTTCAAGAATCGTTTTGAAACGGCACGAGTTTCTTTTTTGGGCGTGTTCCCACAAACAATCTGTTTCATGTCGAGCATCGGTCATTCTGCGAAGCCTTCGGAATGGTGCTTATCGACTTAGGGTACGACGACTTCGCGGCAATGGTGCGCGCCCGCGAGGGTCGGAACGTGCCCGACTCCGAGCTGCAGCGCCGCTTTGCGAAACTCGACCTCGAGGCCGAGCGAGCAAACCAGCAGGCACAAGGTATGTCACATCCTGCCATCTCACATGGAGGGAGACCGAGGCGCCTCAATGCCAGTCGCTCGGCACCGGGGCTGCGCCTGCATAGCTTAGCCAGCAGCGAGGACGGTTTTGTCCCGTCGGCATCCTTGTCCCGGCCTATGCGCGGAGGGTTGGATGACGGCGTTTCGTCCTCGCTCCCGGTTACGCCTGCAACCTTCGCCAGTTCCGATCTGTCCTCTCCGACCAGGTCTCCAACAAGAGCTCAGCAGCGAGCGAGCGCGGAGAGAATGTCAAGCGCCCCCACGGGATCTCCCGAGCACGAGGTGGCGATGTGGCCATCCTTTGATCCACCGGGCTTTGCAGCGGAGGCTAGCTTTGAACAGCTGACGGGTAGCCATAACCAAGGTCTGCGCTCTCGGCCCGGCTCACGGGCATGCTCACGTCCCAGCAGCATGCAATCGAGGCAGCGTCGGCTTTTAGGCGAGATAGCCGCGCAAGAGAAGGACGTGTACGGCGGCTACGATCCTCGGCAGCTGCTCGCGGATGGCCGCTATGACGGTTTCATGAATGTCGTCGTGGACGACTCCATCAAGCCTCAACGCAAGCTTTTGCCCACGACCGCCGTTTTCGCCAAGGGATTGCTTCCAGGGGGTCTGCCCGCACATCCAGTGGGCGGCCATAAGACGAGCGCGTCAACAATGCCCGAGCCAAGCACCGTGTTGCCCAGCGAACGCAAGGATTGGCCGCGCCCAGGGCGCCACCTGAATTCGCACTACTATCGAAGCCGGACCCCTCGATTTACGCCGACCCGAACGTACTCTGGTCAAGACACGCGCAATTTCGTGGCCGATGACCCCTTTGATAAGTTTGCGCACAAGTACCAAGCGCGAACCAATTACTGGGTCGGTTTCCCGGAGCCGCCCCCCACGGGCGAGGAGGACGAAGACGAGCGCCTGGGCACACAGCCGCGCGAAACCTTCCACGCCGTCGCCGACTCGTTTCGAATTGGCACCATCGTCCGCCATCCACACAAGCAGCACGCTTCTTTTGTCTCCGAGGCCCCGCGCTTCACGCCCCCTAGGCAGCTCGAACCCTTCTACCGGCGCGAGGGAGCGCGCAGGCGGCAGGAGCATTTCCAGTCCGCGTCTGCGCGCAAGGCGTTCTGGGTCACCAACAGATGAGGGGAGACTTGTTACTAGTTACTTGAAACCGCGCACTAATTGAGACCGAGGGCGAGTCTGCATGATTAAGCTGTGATTATCCCGACGCAATCGGCCGCCAAGCTCCAGACGTGGTGCGGACTGCGGTCCGGAATTGCCGTATGTGGTCCGTCGGAACCGAGCGCCCGTGTGTCGGTCGAGGCGGCCTCGAGGGGCGTGCGAGTGCGGGCAGCGCCCGAGCCGAGCGGGTCCGGTCGCTTGGAGCGATCTCTTGGTCTCTCTCACCCTTTGTTCTGTTTATAATATTGACAGCTCATATTGACAGCTCTCGTTATCCTGCGGTTCGGAGACGCGCGTCGTCCGTACCGCGCGAGATACGCCCGAAGGTGGGTGTAGGGACTCGTGCTTTCGCTCGGCTCAGCTATTACCAAATACCCACACGTACCGCCCTAGCCCCTAGCCCGCGCGGATCCACATCGAAAAATATAATAGACCCGACTGCGTGGTGTGTTTCCGCGCGAATGAACTTTATAAGGCCGGTTGGTCGAATCCGCTATCGAAATTCCGGCCGGCTGCATCGCGGACCCACCGGACGGTCCGGGGACTCCTACACTACGGTCGGGTGTAGTACTCACTCATCGCTTGTTTTTTGGTACTGTGGTGTACAGTATAGTACAGCGTTGCAGCCGTGCTGGGGTCATACAGCGGCTGTGCAACACGAACGACCCCCAAGCTAACAAGGAATCGATTCAAGGCGAAGGCGGCTGTGTTCGCACCAATGGCCCGTAATTTGCCCCTCAGCCCCACGTAAAGGCAGGCGGCGCGTGAATGGTCGGATTGGCCGAGGGCGGCGGCATCGCGGGCGGCTTGGCGTAGGTCAGCGGACGGACCGGCGGGACGGTGTTCGGAACGGGCGTCGAGAGCAGCTGAGATGCATAAGCGGGCGGCGCCGAAGTCGATGCGAGCTGAGAGTAGGTTGGCGGCGAGGCATACGAGGCCGCCGCTGACATCGTGTAGGCGGGTGGCGGCCGCGCGACGCCCGGTACAGTGACCCCCGGGACGGCCGAAGACACCATGCCGTACGAGGGCGGTGCCGCCGGCGTCGGCGCGGAGCCGTACCGTATCGCCGTCGTGGTTGCGGGTGGTGTTATCGCAGGCGTCGTGGTGCTCTTCGACTCTCGCATAGCCCAAGCGAGCTGCGCTTCCTCCGACGCTCCCTCCGCCGAGGCCGGAGAGTACGTGGGCGGCGGCGCCGGCGCCGAGTACGTGTACGGCGGCGGCGCGAAGCTTGTGGTGGTGGTGGTGGTCGCTGGCGGCGGGGGCTTGTGGGCACGTGGCGGTGGGTTTGCTAAAGGCACATGCGCCGGCGGCGGAGCGGCGGGCGAGTAGGAAGGGGGCGTTGAGCGTGGGGAGGTCGCCACCGGAGAGAATGCTGGCGAGAAGGCCGTTGGCACACGCGAGAGCGGCGCGCCAACCGGCGGAGGTGCTCGCTGTGTCGCCTCGGCCGCGCTCTGTGCCATGGCCCACGCCAGCTGCTCCTCCTCCGATGCTGAGGCCGAGGGCGGTGGCGGCGCCCTTGCGTTGACAGGCGAGGGCGAGCGCGGCGGCGCGCCCTGTTGCGACTGTGCCATGGCCCACGCCAGCTGCTCCTCCTCTGATGCTGAGGCCGAGGGCGGCGGCACGGGGCGCGCTTGATAGGGCGGTAGCGCCGCCGCAGGCGCCGCACGTGGCGGCGGCGGAGAGAACGTCGTTAGCTGAGGCGATGAGAATGTCGTTGGCGGCGGCGGTGAAAACGTCGTTGGTGGTGCAAAGCCGCGCGCGCTGCCCGGACTCTCGGCAAACATCGGGGGGGCGGCAAAGGGCGTTGCCTTCGCGGACAGCGAGGGCGGGGCGAGCGGCGGGGTGAGCGGCGGGGCGGTGGTCCGCATGGCGTTCGGGGCGCTCGACGGCGGCGCGGTGGGCGGCACGACTGGCGGAACGAGCGGCGCTGCAGGCTTTGGTGGGGTCATCATTGGATGTACGACTGGCGGGGGCGCGGCGTATGCCGCCATCGACGTAGGCGGCTGAAAGGGCGGCGGCGGCGCGCCTACGTTTGGCGGCGCGCGGTGAGGAGCGGAGGCCACCATCGCCGACGGCGCGGGGTAGGCGGGCGAGGGCGTGGCAAGTGGGGGACGCGCCTCATCTTGCAGGTCACTCGTCCTTGCCCATCTCGAAGCTGCGTATAGCGAGAGGGAAGGAGGCGGGAACCGGTCGAGCTCAAGCTGGTGCTCCGGCTCCTGCCTCTGGAGCTGCTGCTGCTGTGTCGCCTCGGCCGCGCTCTGTGCCATGGCCCACGCCAGCTGCTCCTCCTCCGATGCTGAGGCCGAGGGCGGTGGCGGCGCCCTTGCGTTTACAGGCGAGGGCGAGCGCGGCGGCGCGCCCTGTTGCGACTGTGCCATGGCCCACGCCAGCTGCTCCTCCTCTGACGGCACTTGAGAACCATCGGCGTCAACTGCCCGGGACGGCGTGGCCTCTGCTGCGGCTGTGCGCAGGGCACGAGTCATGGCCTCATCGGCCGGGAGCCTCGCAGGCGCATCAGGCGCCACGCCACGGAATGAGACGCGTTTCACGGCCTGCTTTGGACGGCTGGCCTCGTGGCCGAGCAAGTCCTGAGTGAGCTGGCTGCTCGAGCATCCAAGGGAGCGCGACCACGTGCCGATGCGGGGGCTCCCATCTGGCGAGGTCGAGGGCGGCGCCTCCCCCTCCGCCCCCGGCGCGAGCGGCGGCGGCGGGCGGCCCGGAGGGGCGCCGAAGCTGGTAAAGGCTGTCGCCGTGGGCAGACCATCGACCTCGGCCTCGATGACCTCGGCCCACAGGGGCGACTTGGGCGATTCGAACTCGTCGTCCTCGGCCGCAGCCTCTGCGGCCGCAGCCTCGGCCGCGGCAGCCTTGGCGGCGGCGGCCTGTGCGGCAGCGGCCTGAGCGGCGGCCTGCGCGGCGGCCTCGTGAGCACGGCTCTCATCACGGCGCACATCGGCCTCCTCTTGAATGTGGAAGAGCAGCTCCGAGCGCTCGAGAGAGCGCGCGGCGGCAAGACCGGCCACGCGCGTTGAGAGCGCCTCGAGCGCCACCTCGACTTGGTCGTAGAAGGCGGCGCCCTGCGCTACCATGCCGTCGATCTCCTGAAAGGCGCCCACGACGGCGTCGAGTCGCTCGAGGTAGCGCTGGCGCTCGTCGATGGTAGGGTCGTCGACGCGCGCGCGGGTGAAGGCCTCGTTGGACGTGCGGAGCGCGCCGAGAAGTGACGCCTGCTGCGCCTCCTGATCGGACAATCGTTCGGCGTACGGCATGAGCAGGGCGACGTGCGCGGCGATCACTTCCACATTCGAACCGCCGGCGCCGTCACCGCGATAGACAAGCGCATCGGTGATGGCCCGCTCGCCGAGCGCTCCGCCATCCTCGCACGCGGCGCGCGCCTCGCTCAGCGTCGCATCCATCGCCCTCGCCGTCGTCTCCAGCGACTGGAGCAGCGCGCGCACATCCTTGGCGCACGGCTCCTCCGCGAGGCTGACGGGCCTGCGCGGTACCTGCTCCGCGAGCACCTCGTACGGCAGCGCGAGCGGCTCGAGCGCGTCGGCTCGTGCCCCCAGCGCCGCATGGAGCGCGCCGTCGGCATGCCGCGCCGTCGCGAGCTTCTCCCGCAGCGACGAGAGCTCCTCCCGGGCATCCATATTGAGCTGGGCAGACGGGAGTGCATGCCATCGAGACCCATGGACGAGATGAAGCTGCCGATCCGCACCCTCCTCAACCTCTAGGGTGGCGTCGATGTGGTTGGCGAGCGATTCCATATCCTTGGCGCGGTCGGCGAGGTCGTCGATGGCCTCCCGCAGCCACCCGGCGCCGCCGCGCAGCGTCAAGGCATGAAGAGTCTCCGCGAGGGGCTTCGGGATGGCAGCGAGATGCTCATGAGCGGCGGCGTCGAGCGCATCGGGCAGGTCCATCTCGGCGAGATCCGCACTCGCGAGCTGCGCGGCGTCCTCGCGCCGCTCGCCCAGCGCGCGCAGGGCGTGGTCGCGCTGCGCTGTGAACACCGACACGTCCCCTAGCACTGCGAGGGGCACGAGTTTGTAGAACGGGTCACCGCGAGCGCTGCCGGCACTCGCGCTGCTGCCCACCTCGACGCCTTTGGCATATATGGGCGTGGGCGATCCGGGCCTGCTCGCGCCGCGCGAGGTGCCCGCCGTGCCGCCGCCCTCCGACCGGCCGTCGGCCCTCTGCTGCGGCCCGAGCTCTGCCGGATGGAGCTCGGTGAGCTTGGTCGGCTTCACGATGGCCTTGGGCTCGACGGGCGGCAGGGCCTCAATCGAAGGGATGCGCTCATTGTAGACCTGCTCGTTCTCGCGCGCGGCCTTGGCGGTGGCCTTGGCGATTGCCTCGTGCGCTTCCGCCTGTGCGAGGAGCACAGGCGGCGGCCCCTGCCGGTTGGCCGACTTGACCAGTGCGGTGAGTATCGCGGTGGCCCGGGAGAGGCGGCACACTTGCGAACCGTACTCGTGGGCGTTGGCGTGCTCGGCGGCGGCGTGGTACTGGGCCCACCCGCGGAAGAGGGTCGCCTGCCCCTCGAAGGTCGCCACCCACGTCGTGAGCTTCTGGCGCAGCTCAGCATGCTGCAAGCTCGCAGTCGCCTCCTCATAGAACGTACTCACCTGTGCTGCGAGCTTCGCCACCACCGACGGCTTCACCTGGTCGAGCACGGCCTTCAAGTAGAAGCACTGCTGCGCCTGCGCGAGCATCAGGTCCCTCCACGCGCGCACCGCCCGCGGGTGCAGGTCCGTCGTCACCTCCGCACCGCGCTCGTGCTCGTCGCCCAGCGGCAAGAGCGCGGCGAGTGCCTCGAGTGCGCCCGCTGCCGACTGGAAGGAGGCGCAGGCGGCGCGCAGGCCCGAGGTGGTGGCGCGGTTCTCGAGCGAGGCGGCGTAGCTGAGCGCCGCCGCCAGGTTGAAGAGCACGCACGCGATCTCAAAGTTGAGCTCCGGTCGCGACGTCTTCTCGCTTGGCTTGAACGCATCCTTCCAAGTGAACGGCGCCCAGTCCTCCGCGTCCTCCACGACGGTGCCGAAGCGGATGCGCATGGCGCAGAGCAGCCGGTAGTAGCGCAGCAGCAGCTTCACCGACTCGGACGCATCCTCCTCTTTATGCTTCACCGCGCGCACCTTGTTGCGGAGCGCAGAGATCTCATTGTAGACTTCGCGGTGCTCCTCAGCCTGCTCAACCGAGTAGGCCATCTTGACGAAGCGGTACAGGCCATCGGTGATATTGGTGTTCTCGGTTGCCTTGAGCGGCAGGTGCAGCATCGCGCTTGCACGCCGAACACGCGTAAGGCTGCGAGCGCTCCTGGTTGGCGATGGATGGCGAGCACCAACTCGAGCACCCTCGGCCCCGACCTGGACAAACTTGTCGCACGTTTCACGCAAGTAAAATTATCTGGGGGCCCGTGTCTCGCCAGTGTCTCGCCGCGGCTCGCCTATTGACTTGTCTTGTCTTGCAATCGGCCTCGCCCCCACGTCGGTGAATGCAACGAGCTGCGTCGACCCTCGTCGGGCGCGCGGCCGCGTGTCATAGGCCGCTGGCTGCTGCGCTGGCCATGCGGCCACTCTCGTCCTCCTCGTCCTCCTCCTCCTCCCCCTCCTCCTCGACCGATGGGCGCACCCTCCTCGAGCGAGCGACGGACGCGGTGGGCATGTCGAGCAAGCGCACGAAGGTGGCGTCAGAAAAGATGAACTCTCAGCTGGCCAGCGGAGCGGGCTGGCGCGCCGCGCTCGAGGTCGGGCTTGTCGAGCAGCAGCGCCTCAAGCGGCAGGAAATGGTGTCCGAGCAGATCGAGCAGCTCGCGGAGATGCAGACGTACGGCTTCGACGACCTTTCGAACCTCTTGAAGAGGTCGCTCCACGAGCTGGAGAACGGCATCACGCAGGTTCAGAAGGCGCGCCTCTTCGCGGACAAGATGAGCGGCGGCTCGATGCAGGACACCATCGACACGCAGAAGGCGACGGCGCAGCGCAAGCTCAGCATCCTCAACGAGCTCACGGTGCACGAGAAGCGGCAGCCGAAGCTGCTCGACCTCAAGGCACGGCGCGCGATTGCGACCAAGCTGGGCATCGACGTGAAGGCCGTTCACGAGATCCTTTTCGAGTACCAGCTGCAGCGCGCCCAGTGGTCCTTCGTGCGGCGCGAGCGGCTGCGCGGCCGGCCGGTGCCGAAGCGGAGCGCCGACCTCGAGTGGATGATGAAGATACGGCCCACGCGCGAGTTCATCCACGTGATGAAGGCGTACGAAGCGTACCGGCAAGGGCTCACAGACGAGCGCAACGCCAAGACTACCAAGCGGTAGCGCCGTGCACGTGAGGCCGTGTGTGCCTCCGCAACAACGACGGGCCCTCCGACTGCGACTCTCTCGCGACCGTCGCGCAAGGGCCAAGGCCGCCGCAAGCTCGTGCATCCGGTCACGCCGGGTGTGCCCCGGGAAGTGCGTCGCCCGGTGATCCTTAAATTCGCTTTTACGTTGGTCTGACACAGCGTCGTATGCTTACATCCCCACGTGTACAAACTTCACAATGCGGGCACGGCGAGTCAGCATCATGCAAACGGTCTCTGGAGCACTGTCGCCCTGAGAGAGTTCAGTCCAAGCTAAAACCGTGCCAAAGCCCTGCTGCTCGCCATCGTGAGCGACGCGGTGGCGTCTCGAGCAAGTTGCAGAAGGCTTGGTGATCCTGGGCCTGCGCACGGCAAACGAAACGCGACTTGTCAGGACCGAGCCTCCGCAGCGGGGCACTGCAGTCGGGGGGGACCGTTCGACGATCGCG
Organism: Chrysochromulina tobinii; assembly: GCA_001275005.1. NCBI lineage: Eukaryota > Haptophyta > Prymnesiales > Chrysochromulinaceae > Chrysochromulina > Chrysochromulina tobinii. The sequence continues at coordinate 27,836 of JWZX01002876.1, forward strand.
TCGTCGATGGGGGGGGGGAGGGATGAAGGGGGGGGGCGCACCCGTCGTGGCCGTTGAAAAGAGTGCTCGGCGCAACCGATCTACTTCAGCTTCTTCTTGAGCCGGAGCTGGTTCGTGTGGCCACAGACCTTCTTGCGGCAGTTCGTGGCACGCGGCGGCAGGCGAGCGTAGCAGATGCGGCACACCTTCTTGTCGCAGTTGTACTTCTTCGCGAGCTGGATGAGCGAGGGCTCAATCACACCACCGACCATGCGCGGCAGCATGTGGACCGTCGCGCCCGCAGTCACACGGGCATCCGCGAGCGGCGCCTCGAGATCAAGCTGCTTGCCCTCGAAGACCAGGCGGACCGCATCGCACGGCACGCCAGCCTTCAGGCAGAGCGCCGCGCACACATCGGCACCGGTCGCGCACGCCGAGACGTCGACCGCGAGTGTCGCGCCGTCAAAGCCCCTCGCCAGAAGCTGCATCGAGGTTCAGTCGTAGACGGCGATCAGGACGACCACGGGGCCTGAGTTCGTGAACCCTTCCTCTTCCATTTCCTATTCACACACAGAGAAACATCCAACCGAAACGTGCGATTCGGAAACGACGCGAGCTCTTGCCTTCGTCCCTGCAAATGGCCTGCAAATTCATTGTAAGACCTGCATGCATTTGTTTGCTGCCGGACAGGCCAATTGATCTCGGAAAAGCTCCGCCCCCGGCACAACCCAGGGCCTCACCTGATATCCTCTGTGGGACATGCACACGCGCGGCCGCTGCACGCGCTTGGGCTTCCAGGCGCACAGCGAGCTCGCCGGCCCCAATTGTACGCGCGTCGTCGCACAAAGCTCTGGCCCGTCGGTGCCAGTCAGCTCCGCCGCCGACATCATCGTGGCGGGTTGCGCCAAGAATCTCGCGCACCACAAGGCACCCTTTGTGTGGCTGCTCGGACGCACGTTGCAATTCGCCACGACCTTGATTGTCTACGAAGACGGCAGCACCGATGCCACCCGCGCAAGCCTCCTCCAATTCGCCGCCACGTCCCGCCAGCCCGCCAACACACCAACGACCATCCGCTTCATATTTGCGGACGCCATCGGCGCCTTCTTTGACGGCGACGACAAGCGCGAGCGCAAGCTGGCGCTGTGCCGGCACACGCTGCTGCACGAGGCGCTCGAGCAGTCGCGCGCTTCCGGCTCGCTCGGCATCGGAAGTGCCTTCTTGGTCGCGCTCGACCTCGATTGCACCCCGCCACAGCTCGAGAGCATCCGCGCCGCGGTGGCGAGGATGCTGCCGCCGTGGCTCATGACCAACGTGGCAGACGGCTCATCAGACGGCTCACGGTCGCAGCACGGCCAGCAGCATGATGGTCGTCGAGGCTCCTCCTCCTCAGCGTCGGCCGAGTTCCGAGTTGCTGACGCGACCGCCGCCACCGCTGATGACGACGACGATGTGCTGGTGGAGGCGGCCCTACCTGCCTCGGTAGCGGCGCCGCCGTATGCGTGGGACGCATGGGACGTGCTCAGCGCAGGGCCGGCCGTAGGAGCCGATTACTACGACCACAGTGCCCTGCGTGCGCCCGTGCTGAGCCCACACTTTGCGTTCGATTGCTGGTACGACCTGCGCAACGTGGTCAGGTACGGCAATTGCGTCGAGCATCAACTGACGCTGGCGGTGGGCGCGCCGATCGTGCCAGTCGAGAGCGCGTTCAACGGACTGGCCGTGTACCGGCTCGCCGCGATCGCGCGCTCTGGCTGCGGCTACGTTCCGTACTACCGCATCACGCCCCACAGCCACATCCAGCCGGTGGTGGTGCGAGGCGCATGTGAGCATGTAGCCTTCCATCTGTGCCTGCGCCGCGCGCGGCTGCGGCTGGGCATCGATTCATCGCTTCCTACAGGCTGTTGGGCCGGCTGGCGCTCGAAGCGTGTCGTGCCCCTCATGCGTGTGCACGTCGGCGCCAATGGCACGCTCGAGCGCACCTTCAATCCGAATTCGCCCAAGTCGACAACGCGTCTGCTCAACATGTCTTCACGTATGCGCACGCTGCACGCCAATTTGCTCAAGCGCGCCGTGACGGAAACGATCCAAGCGAAAGAGCGCGCCACGAGCGCGGCCAGGCTGTGGGGTCGGAGCCCGGATGCTGACATGTGAGGGCGAGAGTCTGGGCCAGGGTAGATTGACACAAGAATGGACACAAAAGAAATATTCGTTTTTTTGCCGCATTAGTGTCTGTGTGATCGCCTCTCACGCACGCCTTTTCGGGGCTTGTGGGTGTGTGTGTGGCCGAGAGGGCCCTGGGATGAATCGAACGAACGAAACGAAGACTAGTATTGTAACGACAACTCCAACTGCCGCTATCACGCCTAGAACTTGTTTGTGCGCCCGCCACAAGAAAAGATCTTCGCACAACATGGAAGGCCCTGGTGCCCGCTCCTGTAGCATCGACAGCGGGGACTTTGTGCTTCGACCCGGAGCGAACAATGCAGAACAGAGCTTCCGAGCAGACCATACCCTGGATGCCCTCATCCCTCCGGAGGAGGCGCCCATGAGGGAACTCTCCCTGGATGCGAGCATTTTCCGAACGTCCTACTTCCTGCACGTGCTCACCGATGCGACGTCATCGATCTCCTTCCTCGTGTTCGTCACGTACAACGTCGGGTATGGCACCTTGCCGCACGGCATGTCACCGGAGCAAACCCCGATGTGCCCCGGATCACTCATCTGGTTGTTGACTTGCTTCATCATCCCCATCATCCTTGCGGTTCGCGTCGCCGTGCGCACCATGCTGCACTTTAGATGGATCGGCAGCGTCGACGAGATCGAGCGCGCCTCGTTCGTCGGCTCCGACGTGATGATGTACGGCTACGTGCTCTCGGCGGTGCTCACCGGATGGGTCCCCGTTTTCTTCCCCCCAGAGGACTCGTGCAGCGCCGACGACTTTTTCCAGTGGTATCAGCACATCTTCGCGGTGCTCGCGCCTTTATTTTCGTTGATCGAGGGCGCGCAGCTGATGGGTCTGCGCAAATCGATGAATTCAATCCTTGTGGTCAGCGTGATCGGGCAGCTGCACTTCCTCCTCTTCAACGTGATGTTCGCGAACTCACTCGCGCGCCAGCTGCCCCCCGAGCGGCAGGCAACGCAGAGCCGGCTGCTCGCCATCTACCAGCTCTTCCAACATTTCGGCTTCTGCGCGGGGATTTGCTTTGGGCACATTCACTCGCGGCTGATGCGCCAGCTACTTGAGGAGCGCCAGATAGCTGCCGAGCGCAACTGCCGCCTCGAACAAATCCAGTGCGAGAAGCAACGCATTGAGCTAGATCGGCAGCTCTTGTGCCATCGATTTGAGCGCGCGCTGGCCGCTCAAACCGCCGGCGAGGGACGCAAGTCGCCGAGCGACTCCATGCTGTCGCTGTCTGAGGCCCCGGGAAGTACATATTCCGACCCGTCAGCGCCGACCAGAGAAAACACGAGGGGGGGGGGCATTGCACCGCCGGGAGAGACGGCAGCGCCGGCGCTCGCAGAAAGCTCCGGCGCGGCGCAGGTGACGGCGGTGGAGGTCGCACATGCGCCCGCCACGTTCGCCCGCTTGTCTACGGCCGTAGCGCCGCCCGTGGAGGAGGAGGAGGAGTTGGACGACCCAGGCGAGTTGATCGTAGGCGAGCTGGCCGTTCTGCCCCTGGGCGTGCGGCTGCCGACTGCAGGGCTCTCTGAGAAGCTGTTCAAGGTGTTCACTGGGCCGGGCTCCTCTGCCGGCTGGACAGACCTGAGCTGTGCGATCCGCGGAGCACATGAGCATATGGAGGAGGAGAACGAGGAGATCGACGAGATCGACGAGATCGACGAGATCCACCAGCTGGCTAGCAAGGCCACGACGGCTGATGATGGCGGTCGGCTGAGTCTGTCGCCCACCTCCAACGCACGCCTGAGTCTGTCGCCCACCCCCATCGGCGAGGACGGCGGCGAGGCGGTGGGCCATCGTTCGTACATCGACGGCGAGTTGGCGGGCATGGGGGAGGGGAAGGAGTGGGACGGCCGCTTCCCACAGGTGTCATACCACAGCATTGGGGACGAGACCGCGGATTACGGGGTGAGAAGCGACCAGATGGCCTCGAGGCAGGTATTTGCGCCCCTATCCAGGCATGAGGCGGTTCGCGTCGCTGAGCGCTATGCAAAGCCAGCAGCTCTGGCCGAGTACGGTGAGCTGGCTGCAGCGCTGCCGGCTGGGATGGAACGCCGAGTCGAGCTCTCTGATGGAAGGAGATCTGACCTCACTGATGGAAGGAGATCTGACCTCACTGATGGAAGGAGATCTGACCTCACTGATGGAAGGAGATCTGACCTCTCTGATGGAAGGAGATCTGACCTCTCTGATGGGACGGAGCGCCGAGTCGAGCTCGCTGATGGGATGGAACGCCGCCCACAAACGAGCAAGCTCGTGCACGCGAAGCCGCCGCCGCCGCCGATGCTATCGCTCGCGGGCGGTGAGGATGGCTCGGGGATGTCAGCACAAGGGGGGGTGCAGATGACGGCGGCTGCAAAGCGCCGTCTCAAGCGTGAGAATGCCGCCGCGCGTGAGAAGATGGTGATGCAGATGGCGCTCAACTCGGCGCATTCCTCGCTCGCGATGGTAAAACTCGGCGCTGATCTCGCCACCGTCGGTGGAGGGGGGTATATGTGTGGTGGTGGGATGCATATGGGCGGTGGTGGGATGCATATGGGCGGCGGCGGGAGCGGGATGCACATGGGCGGCGGAGTAGGGCACATGGGTCGTGGTGGGATGCATATGGGCGGTGGCGGGAGCGGGATGCACATGGGCGGTGGAGTAGGGCACATGGGTGGTGGTGGGATGCATATGGGCGGTGGTGGGATGCATATGGGCGGCGGCGGGAGCGGGATGCATATGGGCGGAGGAGGAGGGCACATGGGCGGTGGTGGGATGCGCATGAACGGTGGTGGGGGGAACATGGGACCGCCCATGGCAGCAGGACCGCCTGGGAGTGCACCGTATGCTCCGCAGTGCGTCGACCCGATGGTGTCGGTGGTCAGCCCAGCGTATGCCTACGGTGCGGCCCCACCCATGCCTCACTATGGCGCAGCGCCCAATCAGCTGAGGCACCGCATGCCCCCTAACATGCGCATGCCCTCGCAATCCATGTCGCATTCGTGAACAGAAGATGGCAATATCGCACGGCCTGTGTATACAGCCGTACTCGTGTTGTCCGTCACGTGCGTTCGCTTGTGCCGCGATCGGATGTGGCGGGGTGGGGCCAAGGTGCAAGCTAGGTGAGGTGAGTCGAGTGTCAGTGCCGCCTGCCGGCTGCGAGAGCGGCCACATACAACTTACAAGTGCCGCGTGCGCGCGCGTTCGAGGCGGTTCGTGACAGTGTGTGACGTATTCCACGACTCGACAGAGTTGAAGTAAAGAAATCTAATACGTATCTTCTACGCAGCGTTGAGGCTTGAGCGTACACTATTCCGCGATTATCTTGATATCTTCTACGTAGTATGACACACTACGTACGGAGTTTTCGTAAAAACTTAATACGAAAGCGAGAGCGGCTCGGTTTCGACGACGACGATCCCTCTGCCCAAATCCGCTCCGCGTAAATGATTTGCCACAATGCAAATATGCGGGAAGGTGTATAGGATGTGGCAGAACCAGCAACCAGGGGTGTGCTGGTGGGGCCATCTGCTTCGGTGACGAGCATCCCCCGCCTCATTTCGCAAACCATAAGTTGAGCTGCCTCGTGTGTGTGACGCAACGATTGAGCAGGCCATCGTAGTCCTTCACTCTCAGGATCCACTGCGGCCGCGAGAACCTCCCTACCCATCTGGCCATGCCAGGAGGTGGATGATTTTCGCTCACGAACAGGTACGGCTCAGTGAGATTGTGGCCTGCATCGCTCACGAGACCAATGCCTTCACAAGACGAGGTCATGGCTGAGAAGAAGTAGATTTCAGTGTATCGGCTGCCGAGGGAGCGGAATACGTTCAGCCCTTGCGCTGCGGACTTGCCAAAGGAGCGCCAGTCTAGCGGGTTCACCTCAACGTACATCTCAGGAAGATACGCAAATCCGTTGGTCTCTTTTCCTGGAAGCAGATCGAGGACCGCCTCGACAACGGAGACTTCGGCGCCATCGCAATCGATCTTGAGGTACGCTGGGCCCGCCTGATCCATCGCCGAAACAATCATCGACAATGGGATCCCCTGGGCCACCCAAGAACGGCCCTTACCCGTCTTTTGCCAATTCATGCCGCAGCCCTCCCCTGGCACTTGGAATGCCTGGTGTGTCTCCCCGACTCCCACGTTGTAGATTCTCCACCGAGCCGGGGCGCCATTGTACGTGTGGGTAAAGAGCATCTCATCGGCGCACCCTGGCTGGGGCTCGAAAGAGAGCACTTGGCTGTAGTTGCCGCTCAAGGCGACGAGCGAGAACAACCCTGCATTTGCACCGATGTCGATGAACGCGCCCGTCGCCCGCATCGGTTTCAAAATCGAATATACGACCTGTGGCTCGTGCCAGCCACCCATCCAGAGAGCACCTTCGAGGGTGGGGACTACGCCATCACAATAGTTGTGGTTTAAGAGCCGATCGCCAAAGAATCGCTGGAGCGGTAAGCTCACTTTGCTGCAGCGGGCGTCTGTAATTGTCGACGCATCGACCACTTTAAACTGAACATGCTGTTGTAGTGTTGGCGATTCTCCGCTCTTTCTCGACAGCAGCCGTGGCACGGTCAGCGCATGTGGTTCTCCACTGCTCTTCGAGGCGTGCCGAGAGACGTTGACCTGATGCATGTAATTTGATGTAAGCCCATGTGATATGGCTAGCTTCCCGAATCAGTTTCTCCGCATCTTGTTGACAACGGCCAATGAAGTCAAAGCGCCAGCCTTGGATCCACGAGAAGAGTGGACTTTTGAGCAAGTGCAAACGTTGTTCGTGGGACAGAAATGAGGTATCGCTGTTATGCGCACATCCACCAAACAGTGCTCTCGAGAGATCCAGATTCATTTGAAGACGCGGTTCCGAACCCAGGCTCATTTGATGAAGCACAGGTTCCAAGGCATCCGGCAAAACGACGGCCTCGGGTCGCCGCTCCGTGGGCGCAACGTGGAGCATGTATGCCGCATACATCGAGTATTCATTCGCCGGAATGGCAGCATAGATGTCCACGAAGCACTGTGTGGTGCACTTGTGCTCCGACTCGATGTACTTTATCATTGCCGCAAGGTCTTCGAGACTGTAAAACCAATAATCGGTGCTGCGATATGTGAATTCGTTATCCAACCCCTCTGGCGAAGGTCTTAATCCAACAACTCGGTGCGCACAACTTCCGTCGATCATGTGAATATTCGACCGTTGTGCAGTCTGGTGTGCCACCCATGGATTGCTGACATTCATGACCACCATGCGAGGTTTCGAGATGGCGTCGCGGAAAATTCGGGCAAAGGAGAACGGGCGAAACGGCAGCGATTCAGCGTCGAGAATCCATCAGTGCGTCATGCCGAGGCTGTGAATCTCGAGTAGTCCAAATATCTTCTTCAGACCACCTATGCTTCGCCGCGCCGTGTTGCCTAGACCTGGACTCACGATGCATTTGCGGCAAATCGCACAGGTGTGAGACATGTTGTGCATCCGCTCTCGAAATTTGGCCAATGACATCGTATAGCCCTTGCGTCGTAGCACGTCTTCGTACGATAACAAGGTCAGCGAGTTTGCTGATTCTGTATAGTGCTGCTTGAATGCAGCGACTTCATTTGAGTCGCTGAGGATCGAAAAGAGGCGGACGCATTGCAGATCGTTCGCGTGACGCAGCGTCGCCTGCACGAGGCGGTCGAGCACCTCAAAGTGATTTGAATACGCCGGCCAGAGCACTCCCCAGCGCGGCGGGTCGGCACACGGCAAAGTGGGTAGCATCGCGTCGCGGCGCTACCGTCGACCTCTTCCCTACGCACTGGGCCAGTAAGTGTGAATGAGCCGGTGTGAACTGTTCTTCCCTAACGAGTCTTGCGTGAGGGCTGAAGAAAAGGCCGGTCGAAAAGCAGTCAAGAGCGAAAATGAACGAGGTTAGTGCGTAACCCGGACTTCTTTCCGGCACAAGTGCCCAACCCGGACTTGCTAACCCGGACTTAGCTAAGTCCGGGTTGGGCACTTGTGCCGGGGTCCCTAACCCGGACTTAGAGGTGTGAAGACCGGGTTGGGCACTTGTGCCGGGTGTCTAACCCGGACTTGGATATTTGAAAATTCAAATTGATCCGGGTTGGGCACTTGTGCCGGGGTTCTTAACCCGGACTTCGAGGTGTGAAGTCCGGGTTACGCACCTGTTTGTAGGTTCTAACCCGGATTTAGGCATAGCTGGGAAGTCCGGGTTACGCACCTTCAACGTTATCTAAGTCCGGGTTAGGGCATTGTGCCGGATCTTTTCCCGCCCTCGTTTGGCTAAGTCCGGGTTAGGCACTTGGGACATGTGCCTAACCCGGACTTCGGAAGTCCGGGTTAGGCACTTGTTTGTCTTTTTGTTGAGACCTCTTCGCGCGATCCATGTCCGCCGGGGGGACTTCTTGGCCTTTGGTCGGGGGTGCCCTCGTGTCTCACGGATCGCTGGTGCGCGTCCGATCTTCATCCGACGCGACATCCTTGTCGTCATTGTGCAGCCCGTCCTCGCGCGCCGAATGCGAATTCCTGTCGCAAGTCACGGCAGTTCAAGGCTGGGTTCTGGAATATGATCAGCAGTGCAGTGCTTGGCATATCTTTTTGTTTTGCTTTTTGCGTGACGCCATCATTCCCTCTGAGTACATGGAGGTGATCAGCTGCATTCCAACGTCACTGGCGTTCGGTGATTTTCTCCTTGCCAATCGACGTGGCACTCTAAGATCTCTGCTCGACGACTCTGAACTGCATCTTGAACGTGAAGTGCTACACGTGGTCGCTGTACATAGCAAACTACTTCAACTTCAAGAAGAAGGCAGCATCAGTGGGCCTCAGTGCTTGTCACAGGCTTGCCGTTACCGTGATTTTCTTCAGTCTTTGCCTGTGGATGCTTGGCTTCAATATGTCTTCTTACCGGACCCGTCTATGTTACCTTCCTTTCTGCTCGCGTGATTCAGCGACCTCCTGACACACCTCGAGTTCTATCAAGGCCGGTGTGCATGGATCTCATCGATGATCCGGAGTTGGATGATCCTCACGCACGGCTCTCGACTTCGAAGGCGGTGCACAAGAGCTAAATGTCACCTGTCATAGCTGCAGCTGAAGCGTTCCTTGAAGTCGGTCCATCCCATCCGGCATCAGCGAGTCATCGGTTTCATACCGATGGCAAGGCTCCCTCGGGTTCCGAGTGTGGGTCGATTGTGCTGAGGGGGGGCAGTGGCCAAAGAACTTCAGTCCGGAACGTTGCTTGCTGTGGTGTGCTCCATTGAGCGAAATTGACATGGTTCAACATCTGCTCTTCTACACTGTCTTCGGGTGTCGAGAGAGAGAGCAGCGTGGGGTAGTCCCTCTTCGGTTAGAGAAGGATCTGGGCCACCTCGACTAGGTCCTCTTCACGCTCCTGCTCTTCAAGCTCGGTCATCCCCGGTGTGCATGGATCTCATCGATGATCCGAAGATTGATGATCCTCATCGCACGGCTCTCGACTTTGAACACCGTGTGAACTGTGTTCGGGTGTCGAGAGAGAGAGCAGCGTGGGGTAGTCCCTCTTCGGTAGAGAAGGATCTGGGCCGCCTTGACTAGGTCCTCTCCACGCTCTTGCTCTTCCAGCTCGATCAACCCCGGCGTGCATGGACCTCATCGATGTGGAACTATGTTGAGACGCTGCCCCTCTGAAGGTGAGCGCTGCGACGCTGTGAAACGTGCCTCGCACACGGTATCCAGTCCCCATTTCCGAAGCCTGTGCTACGCCTGCAGGAACATGTGTGCCTCCTCCCCTCGGCGCAGCTGCTTCGGAAAAGTGATAGTACATTGTACAAACGTAATTGTCATTGTACATTCAGACCTTGCAACACGCCTTGTCTGTTGCGTTCATCAGAGCACACGCCGGGGGAACAGGTACTTCGCTACCGGTGCTGAAACGATGAGGTGAAACGAGTTTCGCACGTGGCGCGTGGCCCTTGTTGCGTGAATGGCGGCGGTGCCCCCTTTGTCCGTGGATCTCGTGAACATAGTCAGCCTCCACGTGAGGTCGGCGCGCACGTTAGCTGATATGGAGAGCGTTTCAACTGAATGGCGTGCTGCCGTGACGAACGAATCCTGGCGCCGCGTCACCTGCTTGGTTTTCCCTCGAGTGGTGGCAATCGTGAAGGCACTGGAATGGGAGACGCCAGTATACCGCGAGGTCTATCGCGACCAGCTCGCCTGCACTGTCCCGTCCGCCGCCGCACCCCCCCCTTCCGTTGATGAGCGCTTACGAAACTTTGTGTTCACCATCGAGTTCTTCATCGGAGGCACGCCATTCTGGTCATGGACAGGCCATTTCCAATTAATGGAAGCGCCAATTCAGACCATTGGTTGTCGGATGTGGACTGCAAACGACCGTCCGCGATGGGCGATCAACTATCTGATCAGTGATTTCCATCGATCAAACTATGCTGCAAGAATAACTGTGCGAATCCTCGTCACCAAAAGGAAGGGCACGTGCATTAGTACGCGTGTGTTGACTGACATGATTACCGACGTCTGGGGTGATACAGGATTCTTACTGAAGGAGAGGGATAACTCTTCTAGGACAGTCGATTGTGATGGCGAAGCATTCACGCCCATGGCGTGCCGTACCGATGTACCGGGTGGGACAGCAGCGCTCATTGTGGCGAGAGCAATTCCTGAGGTCTATGTTGATCAAGGTATATTCCAGTTTGACATCCATACTCCAGATGATGAGCTTTGGTCACCGGAGGCAGCTGTCGATTTCCTCGAAAGATTCGTGGCGTGGTAACCCCACGACGTCACGCTGCCTCCACCCTAGCTACCGCCCAGGCCACCGCCTCCCTTGTTGCCGCAGCCCTTCCCTCCCTCGCGCGCGACAGTGACCTGCCGCCACCAGCTTCCTGTGTGACGAAAAATCGGTAGTACTTCTTGTCAGGTGTATTCCGTTCGGGCACGTGTATCAAATCACATTTAAACTATACAGTCCTTACCTTCACACTGAATCTCCGAGTGCTACTGACGACGACGTTGGCTTTCACGCTTGTTCCATTTCCTAATGGCGGACTTCACGAGTGCACCTGTGGACCGTTTGTACAAAGGGGCCCATATCTCCCTCCACATCCGTGCGACCTCATCATACTTGTCCGTCTCCCTTCGTCTATCCAAGACCACATCTGTCCTGCAGCACACATCACGCACACTGCGCACCTTCCGCGCTATGAAGCCGCACGAGATTTCGTCACTCGCCACGGCTTGCATCATGCCATGGAACCATGCTCCGTCCACGTCCCTCCCATCCGGTGAAGGACGGAGCCTTTGCTCCTCGTCATCTGTGTCCAGCACAAACATTGAACCATCATACAGAGGAAAGTCGACCTCCGTGTCCGGCACTGTAAAACCCATGCCAGATCCTT
>JWZX01002877.1:0-29181 GCA_001275005.1 Chrysochromulina tobinii
GATGCACCTTGAGGGAGGGGAGGGGGGGGGCGCCGTGATGAGCACATGCATGCTGGGATGTGCCGTCCTTGGCGCCGAACTGGGCCCTTGAATGCCGAAGGTGCGCTCTCGGCAGCGCGTACCACATCGGGTTCAGTGACGCCTCAATCGTCTGTGTGCGCTCGGTGACGCCCGCGAGGGAGACTCGCACGTAAGGGTCCGCCAAGCCGTTGTCGTTCGCTGGGGAGAGGCCTGTGGCCGCGAAGATGTTCGCATAGAGCGTGTACGGTCGCAGCTTGGGGATCTTGCGTCGCTTGCGACCCATGGTGTTCACCTGTGGGGGGGGGGGCGCCGTGGTGAGCACTTGCATGCTGGGCGAGGCCGAGGAGCCGATGGTGTGGGCGCCGTGGTGAGCACCTCCTTGTCGAGCCCGAAGACGAGCGAGAACTGGAGCATGCAGCTCGCCATCTCGAGATGCTCGAGCTCGACTGGATCTGGCAGCAGGTAGATCCAGCGTGGGGTGGGAGCGCCCAGCGAACGGTCGAAGGGGAACATCCTGATGAGGGGGGCACTCAGAGCTCATGAGAGGTCGTCATCCGAGGCAATCAGCGCTCCGTGAAGCTCTCCCGCGCTCCTGATGAGGGGGGCAATCAGAGCTCATCAGAGCTCATCATCAGAGGCAATCAGCGGTCCGTGAAGCTCTCCGTACCCGTCAGGGTCATCGACTGAGCGCATCAGAGCGGCGGTGCTGTAACGAAGGTAGCCCAGACGGCGATCTCCCATCGGCGTCGACGCGTAGACGTGGATGAAGACGTCGAAGTGCTGATCCGTGTCGGTGGGCATCGAGACCTGATGGCACTCCGATGGCAATCAGAGGGCAATCCGATGGCACTCCGATGGCAATCATAGGGCAATCAGAGGCAATCGGAGGCAATCGGATGGAAATCTGATGGCAATCAGATGGCAATCATATGGCAATCAGATGGCACTCAGAGGACCTTGATATCCTCGAGCTGCAATCAATTGCAATCAATTGCACTCAGATGGCACTCCGACCTTGATATCCTCGAGCTGCTCATAGTATCCTTCCTTTCCCGGCGACGACGACTCAAAGTGCACCACGCCCTCGTTCATCGAGCAGTAAGACGACTTTTGCTCGTGGGGCCCGAGCGCCGCGACCACGTAGAACGAGTCGAACGGCCCCGCTGGAAGCCCGATCGCGTCGTATAGGTCGCAGCGCAGCATGTACACCTGCTCATCAGGGGTCATCAGAGGTCATCAGAGGTCATCAGTGATCATCAGAGGTCATCAGTGGTCATCAGAGGTCATCAGAGGTCATCAGTGGTCATCAGTGGTCATCAGTGGTCATCGGAGGTCATCAGAGGTCGCAGCCCAGCATGTACACCTGCTCGCGAGGTTGCAGCGCGTCGAGCTCCGTCTTTGAGAACAGTTTCGGAAGGGACATGACCGACAGGTGCTCCTCGGGTGGTGGCTGGTACGCCGTCGCAAACATGAGCATGCGAGCACAGTACGCGGTGTCGCTCGCGGACTCGTCCTCGGTGCGTCCGATGGAGCCTAAGACCGAAGGCGCCAACTTGCGCACGCCATACCTGCGTCATCAGAGGTCATCAGAGCGTCATCAGAGGTCATCAGAGCGTCATCAGAGGTCATCAGAGCGTCATCAGAGGTCATCAGAGCGTCCTCAGAGCGTCATCAGAGGGTCCTTCAGAGTGTCATCAGAGGGTCATCAGTCGCCATCATAAGCGCAATCAAATGTTGAGCCAGCCGGTCTCCAAGGGCAATCAAGGGCAATCAAGGGCAATCAAGGGCAATCAAGCGCAATCAAATGTTGAGCCAGCCGGTCTCCAAGGGCAATCAAGGGCAATCAAGGGCAATCAAGGGCAATCAAGCGCAATCACATGTTGAGCCAGCCGGTCTCCATCGGGTCGGCGGCGAGGCTCAGAAAGGAAAGCGACGCGTCCGCGAGTTGGACGGGCCCGAGGATATTCCCAGTGTCGAGGATATCGATGCGGATGCGATCCGTGAGCGTCGGCATGTAGATGGGCATCCGCAGCTCGTCGTAAAAGTTGTGCTCGTATCTCGGCGGCGAGATGCGAGATTTGACCTCGGTAGAGCCGAAACGCACACGCACCTGCATTTTGGGCTTCGCGATGCCGAAAGGGTTCACTTCGGCGCGGATGATGCGCACGACGAGCTGGTACGCCTCGACCTCGAGCCCCGGCATCGGCATGCTCAGCTGCCCCTCGGGCGGGTCGACGTCGTCCAGCTCGTGCGCCTGGTGCAGCTTGGGCGTATCGCCCTCGCGCAGCACCGTGAGCGATAGGCGCACGAATCCCTGGACCGCCGCGCCCTTGGCCTGCGACATGAGCGCGACCCATTCCCCGAAGATCTCGTGGTAACCACGGTCGTACACGGTCGTCAGGTCGAAGAACGCCGAGCCGATCGTCGTGTTGCTAAACATGCCCACGTCCTCAACGGCGACCTCCATCTTGCCTGAGTTGAACTGGTCGCGCGAGAGGTCGACGGTGAACATGCGCACCTCGTCCCAAAAGACTGAATTCGTCGCGTCTGCCTTGCGCGTGTACTGGCTCTGATCGACCAGCGTCGCGCCCTCTCCCGCGAGGATCCGGATCTTGGTGCGAGGGTTGACGGAGAACCCCTTGTTTCCGTCGGGGCCGCGCAGCCCGCGCGCCTCGATTATGTGCACGCGGATCTGGTAGTGCTCACGCATCCCGCGGCACGCGCGACGCGGGGCGCCGACGCCGTGCGCACGGTGTCAAGCTGCCCACGCCTCGGCCGGGAGGGTGCGGGCCTGCAAAGCGCCCAAGGAACCCAAGAATGGATGCAAACTTCTTCCGCGGAATTGTCATTGAAGTGTGAATGTGCGCGAGCAAGCGTACGGACACAAGCGCCAGAGACGCGGACCATTCGGGCCCGTACTCGTGTATGTAATGTACTGTACGTGATTGGGTCTTCGTTCTTACATGTGTTCCGGGGCGTGAGAGCCCAAGGCTTTAAGCCGTCCGGCGTCCACTCGGCTTCTTCGAGAAGTTTGCCGCGTGACGCCCAAAGTTACGCGTCTGTGAACAACCTGGAGTGGCCGGAAAAGCGAGCGCTCACGCGACCAAGACTCGCGCGGCGTCGGCGGCGTCGGCGGCGGCGGCGGCAGCGGCGGCGGCGGCGGGCGCGAGAATGCCCCCCTCCCCCTCCCTATCGGCCGAGCTTGCAACGGCGCGCACCTTGCTGGCCAGCGTGGAGGCGGCCGCCGTGCATCTCGAGTTGGAGGATTGTGCGGCGTTTGAGCAGGCTCTCGTTGGCGCCAATGAGCGCCTGCGCGCCGCCTTGGCCGTGGCTGGTCACAAGGCGGCCATCGCGGAGACGAGAAGCGGCGTCCCTCATCCGGTACGCGTGAGCTCACGCGTGGGCTCCATGCGGCTGCCGGGCCTGACCATCGAAGGCATCAGCGGCGTCCTCATCGATCTCGACGGCACAATGTACAACCCCCGCGGCCTTATCCCGGGTGCTGAGGACTTTTTCGGCTTCCTGTGCCGGCGCAACATCCCGTTCGTGCTGCTGAGCAACACGGGGGCCAAGGGCGCGCGCGGTGTTCAAGAGAAGCTCCTGCACCTCGGCCACCTACACCTGCGGCAGGAGCTCCTGCCCGTGTCCAAGATCCTGACGGCGGCCGAGGCGCAGGCGGCGTACATGCTCGACACGTGTCCCGCGGGCGCGAAGATCTTTGCCATCTCGGGCGGTTCCGACCCCGCGTTCTGGATGGGTCTACTTCGCGCCGAGGCCGAGCGCAAGGGCTGTGACCCGGGTCTCGTCGACTCGTGGGACATCCGGATTCAGGCAAGTGGTGCCACTGCCGACCTCGGATTGCCACTGATGACCTCGGATTGTCACTGATGACTCATGGGAGATCCGGACGCAGATGACCGACCCTCTTGCCAAGGAATGGGCCGTGTGCGCCGCCGCGCACCAGCACCGCCCTCACGTCTTCGTCGTGCTCTTCTTCGATGGGGCGATCTCGGCTGCGGTAGATCCAATCTCCGGCGAGCTCGGCCATGCGGACTGGAGTTTCGACTTCATCAAAAAGGTGAGCTTGCGGCCGCACTGATTGCGCCGCTGATTGCGCCGCTGGCTGCGCTGCTGATGGGCCCTCTAATTGTGCCCTGGATCTCGCCTGGATCTCGCCCCCTTTGACTGAATAGGCGGGCTACATGCTCTCGCACGGTGCTCATCTCGTTCTAACGGCTGAAGATGCGTTCAACCCATCCGCCGATCCGCTCTACCCGACGAACATTTGGCCCCTGCCTGGGCCGGGCATGTTCGGTGCCCTATTTAGGAAGGTGAGGGCTCTACCTGACGAATCTGACGAATCTGTGGCCTCTATCTGGGCCACGCATGTTCGGATGGCACTGATGGTACTGATGGCACTGATGGCACTGATGGCACTGATGGGCGTTGTGATGAGCACTGATGGGCGTTGTGATGGGCACGGATGGGCGTTGACGGGCGGTGACTGGCATGCGTGGTTCTCGGATTTCGTCAGTTGATGGCGCCTCTCGATTTCAAGTTTGTGCACGTGTGTGGAAAGGGGGGGCGCGAGGGGCAATGCTACATGATGAGCCGCGCAATCGACATGCTGCAACTGCAGGGCCATTCGGGGGATCGAGATTCAATCCTCATCATCGGCGACAGGCACGATCCGCTGCTTGCATCTGAACTGCGCCCACTGATTGCCACTGATTGCCACTGGTATCCACGTTGATGCTCACCGATGGCATTTGAACTTGCCATCTGAACTGTCCACTGATGACCGCAGGTACGACACGGACATCCGCGCAGGCATCACCTCGGGCATCAAGACATGCCTCGTCGAGTCCGGATGCCACACTGCGAGCCTACAGTCTCTCTTCCCACAGGACCGCGCGCACTACGTCGCCGGTTCCGTCAAGGACTTAATCCCCGACTCGTGCGTGCGGCATGCATCTTTCAAGGAACTGTGGGCCGCGACCGCGACTTCCATAATATGCAACGTTCCCGCGCCACTCGCCATACCCTCACTACAGGGAGAAGATCCCCTACGCTCCCCCGTCACGCCGCAGCCCTCTCCTTCGCCGGGGGATCCATGCCCATCACAACGCCCAACCGTGCCCATCACAACGCCCATCACAACGCCCATCACAACGCCTTCGCCGGGGGATCCATGCCCATCACAACGCCCAACCGTGCCCATCACAACGCCCATCACAACGCCCATCACAACGCCTTCGCCGGGGGATCCATGGAAGCATGTGCTCGGGGGCGTGGGCGCTCTACCGGGCGTGGACGCTGTACCGGGCGTGGGCGCTCTACCGGGCGTGGACGCTCTACCGGGCGTGGACGCTGTACCGGGCGTGGGCGCTCTACCGGGCGTGGACGCTGTACCGGGCGTGGGCGCTGTACCGGGCGTGGGCGCAGTAACGGGTGCCGCATGCGCGGGAGCCTCGAGTCAACCGTCACCCGTCGTCACCCCGGGGTCCATCCTTTCCCCTCCGCCTCTCTTAGCTGCACCTCAAATGGCTGCACTTCCTCAAGCTCCACCTCCATTGACATTAGCTCCACCTCCATGGCCGTTGGCTGCTCCCGAGCCCTTCCGTACCCAACTGTCCGTCTCCACCGAAACGCCACGCATCCATTCACAGCCTTCGTTCACAGCCCCCGAGCCTCCGCGCTTCCAGCGCTTCCGTTCGGAGCCCGTGATGAGCGAGTCCGTGCCTACGCTTCGCTCGTGGATGCTCATGCAGTCGAGCCTCGTGTACACTGGAGGTGTGAACACTCACCGAGATCCGTTGGTGCCGTTACTCCGTCGCTACTTTGACGAGCATGAGTCGAATCAGGTGCCACTGAGTGCCTCTGATTGCATGCTGATTGTCCGTTACTCCGTCGTTACTTTGACGAGCATGAGTCGAATCAGGTGCCACTGAGTGCCTCTGATGGCCTCTGATGGCCCCTTCTTGCCCCTCATGGGATGTAATGGCCTCTGACGGATGACCTCGGATGACCTACTATGGCCTCCGATTGGAGCTCCAAGAAAGGACGCTCGCAAAATTCACACCTCCGCGTGCCATGTTCACACCTCCACAGGACGGGCGCGTCTCCTCAGCAGCTGCGCGTGCGGCTCTAGCTTCTCTTGGACTCCTCGACACAGCGTCCGTTGCGCCCGGTACAGCGCCCGATTCTCTTGGACTCCTCGACACAGCGTCCGTTGCGCCCGGTACAGCGCCCGTGACCATGCGCCGTATCGCGCCCGATCGTCGGCCCCTCTCCCCTCTGCCCGATCCCAAGTCGCTCCTCGGCGCCGGCAGGAGCCTCTCAGACCCACTGCAGCTCAGCCACGCAGCCGCGGGGGTCGCCCGATACGACGCCGAAGGTGCCCAAGACGGCGCCTCTCTGCAGCTCAGCCACGCAGCCGCGGGGGTCGCCCGAGACGACGCTAATGGTGCCCAAGACGGCGCCATCGGGGGCGCCGGCGTCTCGTTCGCAACGCTGCTTCATCTGGTGCAGCGCAAGTTCGATGCGCTCGGCCAGCCTCACCTCCTCTTTGGCGCGATCTCGGGGGTGAGCTCGGGGGTGAGCTCGGCGGGAGGTGTGCTCTCGGCGACCGAGCAGAACGCCGAGCGCGTCGGATGCGCGGCGGGTAGCCGACCTTCCAGCCTCGGCATGCGACGAACCACCGGTACAACTGATGACCTCTGATGACCTCTGATGACCTCTGATGACCTCTGATGACCTTCCAGCCTCGGCATGCGACGAACCACCGGTACAACTGATGACCTCTGATGACCTCTGATGACCTCTGATGACCTTCCAGCCTCGGCATGCGACGAACCACCGGTACAACTGATGACCTCTGATGACCTGCGTCTTCTGATGGCCACTGATTGCCTCTGATGGCATCGGATACAATCGCCCCCTCATCAGGTACCAAGAGCGAAATGGATTTGACGGAACTCGATCGGTCCTGGCAAACCATCTCCAGTCCGAACGCATGCCGTCCGAATATGCCCGATACGGCGCGGGGCGCGCCGTCTGGCGGGCTCGTCGGCGCGCTGCCGAGCCGCGCCGACGCTGAGGCCGAGACGAGCAGCATGCGTCTCAAGCCGCGCTCGATGCCGAATTTGGAGAGTTTCTTTGGTCAGGGCTCGCGTTAAAAGCATAGGGCGGCGGGCGCGCGGCGCTGACACGCCCGAAACGAGGACTTCTGTGGGAACGAGTGTGATGTCCTGTCGTGTGGTCGGAACGTAATAGTCCAAAGCGCGCCAACCGAACATCTGCCAACGTGCAACGAAGAGTGAAGTGAAAGAAGTTTTAGCTGGCCTAAGTCGACATTGATGATTAATCGCATTTACGTTAACGCCAACAAAATGCGTCGTCGAGGTCGATTCCTGAGCTGACCTTTTCGCAATAAGAAATCCCGTGACGAAAAGGCATCTTTGGGGCGTTCGAAGGTTTTGGGGGGGCGGGTCCGGACCGCCGGGCGCCGCGGTATCTCAAGGTATTTTTGATGTATCTAGCCACCACACACAGATCACAGTGACCCGAGTGCCGAGACCCCCTCAACTGACTTATCTCACATCAGTGACTGTGTGGGCTCAGCCCTCCCCCTGGCTCTCGTGCCCCACCACGTATGTGCGCTGTTCTGTGGCTTCGCTGCAAATGAGCTCCTGCTCCACGAAACCGACGAAAGGGATGCGACGAGCGTCTTCCGGTGCCAGCTTATTTGCCCTGCTCGTCGATTCGCCGTCAACCTTACGACTTTTACGTTTTTATATTAGAGCGCTTAAACGGACCGTAGTGTGTATCTAAGTGTGTAAGTCATAGTGAAACGTATGCCCTCAACCGCTCATTGCCCGCAACTCCCCCGATGCCCCTTCGACGTCAATCGTCATCGCGATGCCGCCCGACGAACTCGCGGCCGAGGGGGAGCGGGCCGTTACCGCTCGAACATGTTCGCCTCTACCATCGTCGCTAGTTTCCTCGTTAAATTATACATAAACGCACGAAATACATGTATGCAGCACGGGCCCCGTGACGGATCCTGGATTGTTCGACGACACGACGAGCTAATCGCACGTCTCTCCGCTCTCGCGCAACATCGCATTTCTCGGAAGTCCTCGGAACAAGATCGCCCTGTCGACAATGATTTCCCAATCACGAGCTAATTCCTAAGGTGGCTGCTGTTCCGCGTCAACGACTTCACGACTGCGCTTGGGCGGCCGCGGGGGCGGGGGCGGCATCTCCTGACTGGTGGCCCCTTTGGCGCGTTGTTGTGAGCGTGCCCCGACCCTTTCCATTGGTGACCGTTGCAAAGATTGTATCAGTATCGGTTCCAATTCAGAGGCGATCCGGGTGACGTTGGAGCATATCAAGCCCATCGCCTCTGGTCTCGGGGCCGCCGTGGCGCCTTCGTGCTCCGGTCCGCCGGCGGCGGTGCGAATGCGCACGAGCTGCACGGTCGCTGACAAGGGCAGTCGCGGTGCTGCGTGCGTGTACAAGACCAGCTGCACTGTGACCACACGGCTCTCATGCAAGGCAGCATCGAGGCTGTCGAGGGTGCTCCGGCACGTGCCGGGCCCGTGCAACAAGCTCAGGCAAGGAGCGTCGAGGACCTCCTCGAGGCAGTGTCCCATGACTTTCGTCCACCCTGCGGAAACGTACTGAACTGTGAAGGGAGGTGTCGCAGCCGCCACCAAGCAGACGCACGAAGGATCCAGTACGTCCCCGGGCGTCGAACAAAAAAGGCGCAGCTGCGCCCGTGCCTGGTTCGCCCTTGCCAAGCACTCTCGATCGAGGAATGCAACTGGTGGTGGGCTCAGCCACGGATCGCGTGACTTCTGGCAGAAGCTATCGAGCGTGGGCAACTCGTACAGGCGGCACGTGCACAGGAGCGTACGCATCTGGGTGCCGATGGCAACCTCTGGCATGCACGCCCTCGCGGTCAAGTCGCACAGTAGCGCGCGCCCAATGCGTGTCGTGCAGAAGAGGCGCACGGTCGCGGGGATGCCCAACATGATCGCAGAGTCGAGCTGTGCAAGCGCAGCCTGATCCTGCGCCGCACGTGAGTCGTGCCAAAGAACACGAGTCAGTTTCAAGTGGCAATGCAAGAGCTAGCAGAGGCGCACGACGCGCGCATGCCCGAACGCATGCCCACCGTTTCGGGCGACAGGCAAATGCCAGGCGTGGCACAGAACGAGAGATCTTCAGTGCTCCATCCGAACGCTTTATGGAACGGCGCGTTGACCGCGACGATGATGCCATCCTTCCAGCAGGTGGTCAGGAAGCAGACCATGCTCGCGAGATCGGAGCCGTCGATGATCTCGGCCGCGGCCCTCGCGAGCATTTGGACCCTCTCGTGATTTGTCACGGGAAATCTGGAAGTCCTGGAGTTTGCACAGGAGATTTCCCGTGACGCCCTTTCCGTTGCTCGTTCGGAGATTTGTGTGATTGATTTTAATGAAACGCCATATCTATTTTGTATTGTCGCCGACCGAAAATGACGAAGCGTGAACTGCTGCACGATCTCGCAGTCCGATACAATTGTATAAGATAAGTTTGTGCCAGAAGAAAAAGGATGCAACTTTGCCAAACGCTCGCGTGTTCTCGTGGCTCGCGCGTCCAGCGCCAGCGCGCGGTCGGACATAGACCCGGCCCGGGCTCTACTAAAAACAGCCCCGTCCCCCAGGCTAATCTCACCATACGTACTGCCGTACTGTACCATCCGTGCGGTACAATACTGACCGAAGCAGCGCTTCTATACATCCGTACCTAAGTTCTATAAGTACGGAACTTTCCGACCGATGCGTATGTCGGACCTCTCGCTCGGTGATCGCGTTGCAGGTGCTCTATGGGGCATGCTGATCGCAGACGCCCTTGCGATGCCAACGCACTGGTTCTATGGAGGCGCCAGGCAGGTTTTGAAGTACTACGGCAAGCCCATATCGGGCTACATTTCACCGCTTTCCGAAAAGGGCTCCTTCCCCGACAGCATCATGTCGCTCTCGTCGACAAGCAGTGCCGGCCGCGGCTCGAGCGACGGCGACATCATCGGCTCGGTCATCAACCACGGCAAGAAGGCCTACTGGACCCGCGGGAGCGGCTACCATTACCATTGCACTCTGAAGCGGGGCGAGAACACGCTAGAGGGTGAGATGGCCCGCCTTACGATGCGCTCGATGAGTACCCAAGACGGATTCGACTATGATGGGCTGCAGGCCACGTACGTCGAGTTCATGACGCGCCCAGGCAGTCATAACGACGCCTACGCCTCGTCGTACCATCGCATGTTTTTTGCCAACCGCGCGGCGGGAAGGCCCCTGCGCGAGTGCCCTGACAATGACAATCATAACGTCGACGCCATTGATGGCCTGATCATCCCTGCTGTGGTCCTGCTCGGCGGCGCGGCCCAGCCCGAATCCCTCGCCCGCCAGGCGGCGCAGGAGAGCGTGCGCGTCACGCGCGACTCGCCCAAAGTCGAGAGTTTCGTCAACGAGCTCTCAACGATGCTGCGTTCAGTGCTCAGAGGGCAAACTGCTGCGGAGGCCGCTCAGGCGACGGCGGTGCGCGTGCTCGGAACTCCGTTGGACACCGGTAAGGAAGACCCGGTGGTGGCGTGCTACATCGATCAGAACTTCGTCAGCTTGCTCCACCTGCTCTCAAAGTATCATAGCTTCTCCGATCTCGTTCTCGCCAATGCCAATTGCGGAGGTGAGAATGTCCACCGAGGACTCGTCCTCGGGGCGCTGATCGGCGCGCAGGTAGGAGCGTCCGGCATCCCTCGCGAGCTCAAGGAAGGCTTGCATCACAGCCAAGCGATCGAGGCCGAGGTGCTCGCGTTTGTGGCTGCCCGAATCGGCGATCATGGCAAATGTGCCGAATGAGCCGGTCGACGCGCGACGGGCCTCGGGCTGGGAGCTCACGCCCTCACGGCTTCAGTAACAGAATTCAACTTTGTGCGATCCAAGTTTTCTAAGCGTATTAAATTAACCTGTCAAAGTCTAAGTGAGTAGAGAGTACCTATAGCTGCTATTAAATGTACACGCGCCGTATACATGACTGCCCGTCCGCGCGAGAGACCAAAGTGGCTCGCAGTGTCACCGGCATGGCCCAGCGCCTCAGAAAGCGAACCCACAGTGACGCCACAGGCGTTAGCTTTTCGGCACGCGCTGCTTTTCGAGCTTGCCCTGCAGGACGCTCATCGCACACATCGTGAAGAAGGACATTGTTGCCGTGAAATGAACCCTCAAGTGCACGGGTATCCATCCTCCAAAGGTGATGGTGTGTATCGGAATCCACATACCCCACGTCATGGTGACGCAGCTCCAGAACTCGCCCCGGTAAGTATCGAACGCCGTGCGCACCACTGCACCGGGTTGTGTGATGACACGCCACGCTTGGCCCTGCTCCATGGTGCGCAGCGCCTCGCGAATCACATAGTACGATGGCAAAAAAAAAACTGGGGAGGCAATGAAGTTGTCGAAAGCGACCATCCCGACGATGTGGCGGCGCGCCGACGGGTGCGCGAGGCCACACGCAGTCGTCAGCGGGAAGACGCGCGGGAAGACTATTGTGTACAAGAGGTACAAAAAGCCACCGCAGTAGCTACCTGACCATAGACCAAAGGCCACCGTGCGAGCTGGATCGTACATGGAGTCCCGCTGAAGCGTCATCTGGCTAGATGCATCGGCTAGGCATCCTTTGACGCCCGCCATGAACGCGCCAGTGGCAAGTGCGTACGTTTTGGTGAAGCGGTCGATGCAGGACCCCATGGAGTGGGCCGAACGCGCGAGCATCCCAGCCATCTCTGCAGGACCTGGTCTTGAAACTTGTCGCCTTGCGACTTTATCCTTCTTCTTGTCGCCGACCGCCGCGGCCGCCGAGCGCCCTCACACGCACTTAGAAGTGTGAAGTGGCCTCGAAGTTTGACAAGAGGTGTGAACATAAACCCCGAGATCCGCGTTGGGCACAAATGAATCCAGAAAGGGTTGGGCTTCATCCGTGTGGAAAGAAGCGTCAGCCGCGGAACCTATCTCCTATGAGGCGGACAGGAAGCGCACAACGCACATGAGCCGGCGGGAACAGGCCGGAAGGCCCGAAGCGCGCTCGATCACCGCGAAATTCCCAAATCATACCAAAATCAGGTGTGCGAGATGATCGCATAGCCAGAGATTTCGGTGCTCTTTCACTCTTAGTCTTTTTGAGTGAGCTTTCAATGACGGATAACGGAAGAGGAAAACCTAGTAAAACTGCATATCATTCCCGCCTTGGGTCTTGTGTCTCGCTTTCCTTCGCCTGCGCGGGCGCCGCTTGCCCATCTCCGCAACTTGCTGCTCCGCTGCCAGTTGCTGCTCGGCCGGGGCAGACTTTGGCCTATGATTCCTCCGAGTTCTGCTCCTGGAGCGTCCCCCCTGCCCCGCCTGCTCCTCGTCGTCGTCCCCAAGGTCGTCCCCGTCTCCATCGCCAACCCCCAAGTCGAAAGTCGCGCCCGACACTGCGCCCTCCTCCACAAGCGCGCCGTGCCACAGTGCACGCTGCCGGCGCTCTGCCGACTTTTTCATCGCCAGCCGCAGTTGCTTGACCAGCTCGTTGCGATAGGGAACGTTGGACCAGCGAATGAGGGCGGGCAGCATGCCCTGCTGCAACTGGAGCAGCAGTAGCCATTCGTTGGCATCGAGCTTGCCGTCGTGGTTCAGGTCTGCGGGCAGAAAGAGGCCATCATAAGCCATCGCGAGCACTCAGGGGCAATCACCTGCGGTCTGGAAGAGGCTCTTGAGCTTCCTTCGCTCCACGGGCATGCAATGAGGGAGGCCATCAGCATGCAATCACCTGCGGTCTGGAAGAGGCTCTTGAGCTTCCTTCGCTCCACGGGCATGTTGGTGAGCAAAGGAGGGCCCAGTTTGCTCGCCGCTTCGATGAGAAAGCGGAAGCCGCGCACGAACTCATTCTCGTTGAGTGTCGCGTCGCCTTCGGGGTCCAGGCCACGCAGCAGCCGGAGTGCGACCGGCATCGCCTCGCGCAGCTCGGGTCGGAGATGCGCCTCCTTCAACGCCGGCTGCACCTGCATCGGAGGCAATCATCAGCCATCAGACGCCATCAGCGGCCTTCCATAGGTCATTAGAGGCAATCAGAGGTCATAAGTGGCAATCAGAGGTCATCAGAGGCCATCAGCGGAGGCCATCAGCGGCCTTCCAGAGGTCACAAGAGGCAATCAGAGGTCATCAGAGGTCATCAGCGGCCTTCCACGGTACTCAGAGGCCATCCAAGGTGCTTCCTTCACGCCGCCGGGGATTCCTTCACGCCGCCGGGGATGCACCCACCTGAGTCTCCTGAACGACGGAGAGGGCCTTTGTGGCGAAAACCTTCTCGGCGGCGTCGATCATCGCGCAGACCACCTCGTTCACGTCCAGCTTCCCGACACCGGCCGTATTCCCGCCAACACCCTCCGTCTCGTCCGCCAACCGGAAGAGACTCTTGAGCTCGTCGGGGCTCTGAGCGGGCACTACCGGCAGGAGGATGCATGCAATTGGGAAGCGGTGGTTTCGGCCATTCACGCTGTGCACCCCCTCCCGCGCCCTGGCACGCAGCGCCGGCCACAGACGCACAAAGGACACCTCATCCAGTAACCCCTCCATTTCACGGTCAAACGAAATGAACGTCTCAAAGATCAGCTTGAGCTCCTCCTTGGGTAGGAAGAAGAGCTCGTCGCGCGAGGCCATGCTGCTCTGCGCCGCATGCACGAGATGCTCTTCAATCGAGCTGGTGGTCTCGATGGAGCTGCTGTGAATGGAGCTGCTGTGAATGGAGCTGCTGTGAATGGAGCTGCTTCGAGCCGATTTGGACGGCGGCGGCGCGGCCGCTGCTGCCGGCGCTGCCGCCGATGACGCCACACCTGACGCCGCCTGCTGTGGCTGCGCTGCGTGCTTCGCCTGCTGGACGCCGTGCTGGGCGCCGTGCTGGGCTGAGGCAGCGTTGAGGGCCGGTGCAACGGAGAGCGACCTCTGCAAGATCCCTTGCCCGATGACGCTCGCAATCTCTTTGGCTGAACGACTTTGGCGACTTTGGCGGATGAAGCTCCCATTATCATCATCATCATCGTCGTCGTCGTCGTCGTTGTCGTTGTCGTCGTCCAGATGGTCCGCAAAGTCGCCCACCTTGAGCTCGATCGAGCTCCGCGGATCTCCGATGGACGAGCTCAAGAAGCGCATATCTCCGCTGGACGAGCTCAAGAAGCGCACATCTCCGATGGACGAGCTCAAACGCTCCTCCCCCGCTGAGCGCTGCCAACTCACGAGTTCCGAACCCGAGCGCTGCTGTCGCGACACCGCCGCCGACGACGCCGTTCTGCTAGGCTCGCTGCTCGGCCCGCCCTCGCCCATCACGGCGCCCATCCCGGCGCCCGCCGTGGTGCCCAATACGGCGCTTCTATGCAAGTCACGCAGGAGACTCATGACGGCCTGCAGGTCGAGCACGCCCGCCCGCTGCACGTCCGCGCGCTTGAACAGGCTGAGCACTGCAGAGATCGAATGTGGCAATCAGAGGCAATCGAGTGTGGCATTCAGAGGCGATCAGAGGCAATCAGAGGCAATCAGAGGCAATTGACGAGACGCACCTGCCAAGATCGAGTGCTCCCAGCCGTGGGTTTCGTCCAGCGAGGCCAGCATGCGCTTGAACTCGAGCAGCCCCATGGTGCCGTCGGTGCGCCCGTACCTGATGAGGGAGGCAATCGAATGCAATCAGCATGCGCTTGAACTCGAACAGCCCCAGAGGGCCATCAGCATGCGCCCGTACGTGCCCATATGGCAATCATATGCAATAAGGGAGGCAATCATGCGCAATCAGGCTATCAGCATGCGCCCGTACGTGCCCAGGAGGCTGAGAGCCTCGTCCATGATCGTCTCGCTCGTAAAGGCGGTGCGGCTGCGAGGCTGGGTCGCGAGTGCGGAATTTGAGCTGCCCGATGCGCCCGAGACGGCGCCCTTGCCGTAGACGCCGGCGAAGACGTCGGCAAACTCGAGGAATGGCAGAGGCTTGTTCCGATCGGGCATGAAGTGCGCGAACTGCACCACGGCGCCGGGTATGTACGAGGACAGCTCGACCATCATCTTCTGGAACTCCCACTGGTCGAGCACCCCGTCCTTGTTCTCGTCCTGTTTCGCAAAGAGCTTCGCGATACGGAAGAGGCTTTGCTCGCCCATCGCTCGCACGCATCTACCGAGTCGATCCAGGCCTTCGCCGTCTAGATCAGTCAGCGTCTTGTCCTGCGGCAGGATGAACTGCAGCTGGCGCTTCACGCGGTTGAGCACCAGCGATCCAGCCAGCTTAGACTCAACGTCAGTCGGGCGCAACTGCTCGGGGCCAAATGCGCTGACGAGGCCTTCAGCAACCTTCTTCTCCCAATGGCGACCGATCATGTGCGCTCGGCACGGGCACAGGTGCAGTCCGGGACGAGCGTCTCCCACCAAAGGCACTGTCCACTCCAGTCTCTTCCCCAAGGCGCAAGGGGTCACACATCATTCTAATTCCTCGAATGCGGACTTTTTTCTGAATAGATTGAACCTACGCTCACCGCGGGGCGCGTGCGTGGGGCGCCGCATGGGCTAGGGCCCGCGCTCGCGCCGACACAAGGCTGCCGGCCGCGTACCCGATTAACCATCTTCGATATCTGTTATCTCTCGTCTTGATGTGCATGATCTTGTGAGTTCGTGCAGCGTTTCGCCGGCGCTCTCAATACTACATATACCCATGCGCGCGATTACAGCACGCGCACTCACAACCCTCCCATTGCAGCGCCTCCCCCGAGGGTCGTACTCTTAGTTTGTAATGCAATCCTGGCAGGGGCGCTGCCTGGAAAACAACATCTCGTCACACGCATGCGCCCTCGCTTGCCCGCTCGCGGTTGGAGCGACCGGCCATTTAGTGGTGCTTGGGCGGGTTGAGGTACTTGGAGCCTGGCGAGTGCGATGGAGCACACACGAAGCACGAGTCAGACGCGAGCGAGACACAGCAGGCAGCGCGCAGCCAAAGGCCGGAATCCTAAACAGGCACGAGGTGGCAGCCGCGGCTCGAGAGGCACGAGAGCGGCACACTCCCTGCGGCCGCCCGCCGCGCAGCTGGAGGGTGCGTTCGAGCAACCCTATGATGGCCCTACCAGCGCGCGCCACCGGGTCGCTGTTGAAGGACAGCCTGCCAAGGCCAATGAAGGCGACAAGAATGCCGTACATGAAGGGGCGGACCTCGTCCTTCAGCAGTTGCGTGCGCGCGAAGCCAAAGAAGGTGCTGCCGGCGGGGCCCATGGTGCGTTCGGCGCCTCGACCTGGAACGCAGGGGGAGCAGGGATCGGCGGTGAGAGACCTGACGCAGCTGCGAGCTAGAGATCAAAGAGCCTGCGGGATCGCACGGCGCCGCAGAACGCGGCGCGTCGAAGACCGTCGCTGCGCCTGACAGCGGTGGCTCGCCCGACAGCCACCGCCCGCATGCGGCCGGCCAGCAGCCGCCGGACAGGCGCGGCGGCTGCGGCGCAGCCAGGAGCGTGAGAGGGCTTTCGCATTAAAACACACTTTTGTGCAATGCGCGTCGTTACGGGCGCTGTCGAGTTCAGAAGCAACGCCAAAATACGAGGGTTCTGTCTCATCCAGACCAACCGCGTGCTTGGAAAGACTCCAAAAAAGGCACCTTGGCCACCAGATGAACATGGAGTCATCTCGGGTACTTCCCTCTTCTCCCATATCACTCGCTCAGCTCGACGTCGACGGCACGGAGGGCTCTTCCTCCTCATCGTCACACTCGCCCATGACGCCCAACACGCGTGTGCGCACCTACTCATGGCTCCTGGAGGCGCTCGAGACCCACCCTAGATTCCACGAGATAATTGAAAGCGCAGCGTCCGCGGGCTTGCCTACGCGTAGGGGATGGCGAAAGCACGCGCGGCGCGCCTTCTACGTGCTGGTCAGCATCACGTTGATCGCCATCGGCATTCGGCTGCATGCGCTGGCGACGGCACTCGAGTCCAACCTGCAGCAGGGAGAGAGCGTGAGGCAGCAAGCGGAGAGCATCGCGGCGCTCGTCCGCAGCGAGAGCGGCTCCGGCGCCTTGATGACGCGTACCGAAGCCGAGCGGCGCGCGCTTCAGACCTCTGTTGCAATCAACGTGGGCCTCATATTCATTAACTGCGTGCTCGCTGCGCGCGGCGTGAAGATCTGGCACCTGCTGCAGCGCGTGGGGTTCGAGGGCTGGGTGCACACGATCGCGATCCACCTGCCGTGGACGCGCCGCGTCTCTCGCGTCTGGGGCTGGGCCACACTGCCCGTGCGCAAGGTTCTCTCACCGGTGCGACTCTTAACGCCAGGCGGCTGGTCCGCGATCCGCTCAGCACAGCGCGAGGCCGCCCTGAAAGCGGCGGCGGAGGCGGCGCGTCAGGCGGCCGCCGCGAGGGCCGCCAACCTGCCGTGGCGCGTCGCCTACCGGAACGCGATCGGGGCCGCCACGTTCGTCGATCACAAGGTGCTCGGCGGCCTGGGCAGTTTCGTCAACCGGCATGCGTACGGCGCGGCAACGCTGCTCGACCAGCGAGTGCTCGGTGGGCTCGGCGGCCTTGTGAAGCGCACGATCCTCCCGGTGTGAAGCGCTCGGTGTGAAGCGCTCGGTGTGAAGCGCTCGGTGTGAAGCGCACGATCCTCCCGGGCTAGGGTGGCCCAACGCGTCGTTGTGGGCATGCACTCGTGAAGCGCACAATCCTACCGGGCGGCGGCGGGGGATGAGCGCGGCGCTGGGCAGCTCATTGGAGGTTCAAGCATGGGCCGGCCGCAGATTACCGGCGCCGGGCGAGTAGGGAGTAGCCGAGTGCACGCGCACTGAGTTCAAAATCAGGTGGTGGGGATAGTGTGTGAATCCAGAAAGAATACCTCCCCCTACCCCTTT
Source organism: Chrysochromulina tobinii (assembly GCA_001275005.1). Classification (NCBI taxonomy): domain Eukaryota; phylum Haptophyta; order Prymnesiales; family Chrysochromulinaceae; genus Chrysochromulina; species Chrysochromulina tobinii. The sequence goes on from JWZX01002877.1 coordinate 17,962, forward strand.
GGGTCAATCACTGAGTTCAAAATCAGCGTGGTGGGGCCGATAGTGTGTGAATCCACAGAAAGACGTGCTGTTGCATGCCGGGGGCCCGGGGTGAAACCAAGCGCGTCGCACTTTCCGACAAATGAGTGAATGCGGGTCGTTAGTAAAGCCTACACACGTTACTGATGCGTGTACCTCCGGCCCAAGCATGTACGAGGTCGGTACAATACTCGTTTGACCGGTCGCAAACGCCCACGGCGGACCCTCACGGCTGGCGCGCGGCCCTCTCTCAAGGGCCGGCTAGCGAGCGTCGCCGTCCGCACGCCGCCAGCGCTCGCGCACGCATCGCCGTGCCCGCGTTTGCTGCTGGGCTGGATACGATATGGATGTGGAACACAATGCATGCATGCTCGGCCGGGCCGGTTGGCCGGCTCGCCTGCGGGGAGCCCTCGTTCACACCCACACTGAAAACAAGGACCTGACCTCGAAGCTCCGCCCCAACTCCGAACCTACCCTTTTCTTCTTTTTTTTCACCTGGCCCGGGGGGTTGGGCAGGGAGGACGTAGGACGATAAGCGAGCGGAGCTTTACTCGGTCCGACTGATCCCTTGAGGATCGGCGGCCGATCGGGGATTTGACCTCGAAGCTCCGCCCCAACTCCGAACCTGCCCTTTTCTTTTTTTGTTTGTGCCAACTGGGCACCATCGGCGAGGGACGAGGGATTTGTTGCCCTTCGCCGGCACGAGCCACGGCAATGATGAGGTTTATTTTTTTCCCTCGAGCCGTCGCGCTATCCTTGGCACACTGCCCGCCGCGCAGCGCGCGTCCCCTCTCCCACGCCCACTGCGCCTGAGTCAACATGCCACTTGCCACGGAGGGGTATCTGTAACCAGTCTTGGATACGCGGGGAGCGCCGGCCTGTGCCCCACCACTTCGTGCGGGTGGGCTCGCAGATCACCGGTTGCTCTAACCTTTACCCGCTTAACGCTTCCCAGAGCGTGTCTAAGATTCGGTTGCCGGTCTTCACTGTGTCCTGTTTCACTGTTAACAAGAAAGCCCAAAGAACCTTAACCCGCTTAACGCTCCCCAGCGCGTATCTGAGATTTGGTTGCTGGTCTTCACTATGTCCTGTTTCACTGTTAACAAAAGAGCCCAGAACCGACTTCGTGCGGGTGGGCTCGCGGAGCACCGGTTGCTCTAACTCTCACCGCTTTAGCTCCTGAGATTCCAAGAGATTTGGTTGCAGTTCTTCTCTGTGTCTCGTTTCACTGTTAACAAGTAAGCCCAAATGAAGTGCTCCACGCCGAAAGGTACTACTGATGCACGGTCAAGTATGAGCGACGAATCAGAGGCCTTTGTCTTCATGGACGACGCCCCTGAACAGGGAGTCGCACTCCCTGAACTCTCCATGATTACCACAGTCAACGAGGAGCTCTCCGAGTCGGAGAGTTCGGGAATGAGACTCGAGACATTCTCAGACCCGGGGATGGGGCAGCCGACACATCCGTATGGGCAGCAGCCCTATGGTGCGCCGCCACCCCACACCATTCACCCGGCTCCCGCCCCTATCGTGGTCAATCAGCAACCGAGGTTGTTCGCTGTGGAGCCGCCCCCAGGCGCACCGTCGAGCAGTATGGTCGCCATGGACGGGCCGAGCGCGCCTGAGGAAGATCTTCCCGAAAGGCTCAAAGAGCTCGTCGACTTAATAGCCAAACGAGCCCCCTGGAAACCGCAGGAGCACGAAATTGCCCTGCTGCTCATGTACAAGGACCATCCCCAGCTCGCCCGCGTGCCTCGGCGGCCAGAGGCTGATAAGTACTTGGCGAGAGGCCCGTGCGTCTTCTTCGTGGATAAGAGTATGACAGCGGACGGGAAAAAGAGGAAAAGTGAATCCACTTCAGAGGCTGGCGGCTCCTCCAAGGACGAGAAGTGGATCAAGGGTACGAGCACATCTGCGACTGGCGGCTCGCTCGACAAGAAAGTGCCGCCGAATGCAATGTTCAGTGCCGTAATTCGCAAGAGTGGCGGGTTCAGTGCCGTACTTCGCAAGAGTGGCGGGTTCACCCCAGATGACAAGAAAGAGTATGGCCCAAGGAGTATCGGACATTATTGTTTGGGCTACACTGAAGAGCATGACAACTTTGACGATGGCTGCGTCGAGGATAGAATACGAACGCTCCGCGTTGGGCGCAACAAGGAAATGTTCCAACCCTGTACACCTACTACCTGGCTGGTCCACTGCATGCCGACCACCGAACGGGAACGGGATGACGCCGAAAGCCCCGGTGCACCAGACCAGCCAGACACGACCTCCGGAAGCCCGATGGCCACCGGCAGCGTAGGCCCCCACGTCCTCTCTGGCGACCTGAGGGTGAAGGGCTCTGCGACGATCGAAAGCGATCTGACAGTCTGGGGCACGCTCCGCCATGACGGCGGAGCACTGGTGAGCGGCCGTGGCGACCACGCCGAGTATCTTCGCAAATACGACGAGGAGGAGGAGCTCAATGGCGGCGATGTGGTGGCGCTGGTGGGCGACGATGACGGTGTGCAGAAGGCGTCGCACCGGGCACGGGGCTCCACCACAGCGGTATGGATGGTCGTCACGACGGAGCCACAGATGTTGGGCAATGCCCCCGAGCCCGGCCAAGAGCGCTTGTGGGTTCCGCTCGTCTTCTCGGGACAGGTAAGCGTGCCTCCTCGTACTTCCTACCTTTCTGGCTACTGACCACTCCTCGGTTCCGCTCGTCTTCTCCCGGCAGGTTCCAGTCCGGGTGGAGGGCAGACCGGCTGTGGACAGCTACCTCGTGCCCTCAGGGCAAGAGAACGGCAAAGCGCGCGCGCTCACTAGCGACGAGGAGCCCGCAAACGTCCTCGGCCAGGTGGTGGATGCGCAGCAGAGGGACGGGCGGGTCATGGCACGGGTTCAACCCGGCATGGGTATAGAGCCGCTGCGCCGATGGGAGGGTGAGCAACGGCGTGAGCAACGCGAGCAACGGCTGCGTGAGGAACGTGAGCATGAGCGGGCCGACGCTCAGAACGCCCTTCATCTCACTGCCGCCGGCGCTGCGCCCGTGCAACCTTGGCTCATGCCCTCACCTGTACCTCACTGGCAGCGCGGCGTGGTGGCAATTGGTGTGCGGAAGAGCCTTGCACCCGATGATAATGCTCTCATTGGTAGCGGCTGGATAGTTGATCTGGATCGTGGGCTCTTGTGCACCTGCGCCCACGTCGCTATCGATTGTTTCCACGCATCGCCTTTGGACCCGAAGGACTACGGCCTTGCCATTGGCGTCGGCATCGGTGAGAGAGTGCGTTGGGTTCGACGCGCGAAGCTGCTGCTTGTTAGCCAGCCGCCTCTCGAGCCCAGGTATCCCCACCCGATCCCAGCGACCTGGACTGATGCTGCCGAAGCCCGAGAGATGATCCTGTACAACGACGAGAGAATCGACCTTGCCGTTCTCCAGCTGTGTGAGTGGACGGGTGGGCCGCTCCAAGGGCTCGCATCTGAGCTTCCATGGCATCGAGACGGTGAGCCTGCTGGCGCACTGCCTCTGGGCCGCTCGTCAGAACCTGAGCTAGTCGAGGGCCACGAACTCGTGCTGCTTGGGTACGGGCAGAGCCGCAAGCAGGGAGGAAATGATATGGGCTTCGGTGCTGAGCGCACGTCCACCACTTGCCGTGGACACTACGCTGGCCGCTTCGAGACAGACATTTCTGGAGCTTGGCTCAAATTGGGGGTGACGATCTACTCGGGACACAGCGGCGGGCCGGTCGTCAACGCATCGAGCGGGGCTGTGGTCGGCTGGGCTGTGCACAGTGTTCTGGACTTGGGGCCGAATGGCAAAGCACGGCCCATTGAGGCTCTGGAGAAGCCCTTGAGAGCGGTCCTCGATCACATCCAGTGCGAGCCCATCGGACAGCCTGCTCGCGAACGTCTCCGAGGGCAGCTGGAGTGCCGCCCCATGCACAACGCGCCGCCCCCACCACCGCGGCCTTCGCCGCGAGCGGATGAGGGCGAGCATGCGGCTGGCACCGCGGGGTGCACGCGCCGTCCCGAGCGCATCGGGTGGGCGTGCGGCACATGCACGCTGTCGAACGATCCAGGTGCGATCCGGTGCGCCGTGTGCGACGCCGAGCGGCGCGAGGACGAGCGCGCTGTGTCGAGCAGCCCGTGGGCCTGCAGTACATGCACGTTGCTCAATGAGCCCACGGCAAGCCGATGTGCAGTGTGCAATGCCATGAGAGGCAGCTCCCTCCCAGCCGCCGCTACGCTCGCAGTGCAGGCGGGCGGTGGCGGCTCGTCCCTGGCGGGCGGCATGGCGGGCGGCAGTGGTGGGCAGGAGGGGTCCGCTTTCGACTTCACCGCGATGGCAATGCAGGCCAGAGCGGCGGCGGCTGAAGGAGAGCGTGTTCACACTGAGAGAGAGCGTGAACTCGCCAGAACAGCCGCGCTACTCGTAGACAACCAGCAGCGCGCGGCGCAGAGAGTGCGTGCTCACGCACTCAAGGATGGGCTCGCGCTCCTTGGCAACATGCGCTCGATGGTACCAACACAAGCTGAAGAGGCGCCTTCGATCGCCCAACGAGGCCCTGACCAAAGGAATGAGCCTGTCGTCGGGCAGGCCGTGCTGTACGACGCTAGTGGCCACTTGGGCGGGTGCAAGTTCCGCCCCGCTCGCGTCCTTGCTGTACATCCTGAGCTGGAGCAGCCGTCTGCACCGCCGCACCTCCTCCTTTGCCTCGAGGACGGCGTGTTTAATCGACAAGTGGAGATCGTTCTTTCCAGACCCACCCCTTCGGGACGCTTGGTCGATGCCGACGCCGACAGCCCGTTGCCGACCGCGGGTGCAACGGAGGCGGAGGCAGACACGCGGGGACAATCAATGGAACAGCGGCTGCGTGCAGCTCAGGCAGACGCTCGGGAAAAGACACGCAGGGCCCAAGAGGCGAAGGCGCGGGAGAAGGAAGCGTTGTCGGCCGAGCGCGAAAGAAGAATGTCTGCGGACCCCGAATGTCGTGGGACTCTGAATGCGGCACAGCTGCTCGACGTGCGCATCAACTCGTCAGCGTGCACGCTCTTCGGTTGCTCTAGGCAACGGTCAGAGCGTCAGCAGGCATGGCGCAATCATTCTTGCAGTGCTTGCCCCCAGCGCGGTCCCATCTATGGCCTCCGATATCATTGCTCGGCGATCGGTGAGGACTTGTGCGAACCCTGCTGGCAGAACTTGCCGACACCGGATTTGCAGGACATGTACACCCTGGCGGCACGTCACCCGGTCCGTGGCAGCTGGCCATGGGACGAGCCTGGGATGCTTGATGAGAAGACCGACTCCTTCTCCTCGGTGACGCCGTCCGTGGCGAAGCTTAATCGCGCTGGGCACAAGTACAAGTTGTTTCAGGGGTGGGGTTTCACGGGCGGGCCCGCCTTTATGACCAAGGTCAACGTAAAGATGGCAGGCACGGGCGAAGAGCTATGCGCCGCAACGTGCACATGGCGAGGCGATCATGAAAGGAAAGACGAGGCGATCGAGGAGGCGTGGCGACAGCTGCTGGAGAAGGATACCTGCAAACTGCTGCAGGTGATCGACGAACGCGATGCGCAGGAGACGGCCGGATGTGGCGCTGGCGGTGGGAGTGCTGGCGAAGAATTTGCTACCGGCGCGATGCGCCGACTGCACGAGAGGGCGTTGAAACTGTCCTTTGATGGTGACGACGGGCTGACCAGGGTGATCTGTGCGCCCGATTTGGAGTGGTCGTCTGCCGTCGTGAACTACTCTTCCGCCGAGGAAACCGCCGAGGGCGGCGAGGCACGCTTTCGTGTTCGCACGACTCTTCTTTCGTGCAAGGGCGAGCCGTCGATCACAGGCGCTGTCGCCGCAAGCGGCCGCACGGCCAAGCACGCCGCAGCCGAGCGCGCTTGCGCCTTTGTCGATCGGGTAGTCGATGCCCTCTCGGACAGCTCGTACGCGTTTGGATATGCGCAGCTCCAGCAGCTGTTGAATGCTCTGCGCACGAGCGGCTCGGGCATGGCGCAGGGAGCGTTCAAGGAGCTGCTGCACGTTATCGCGATGCGCATCAAGCGGTCGCTTGAGCCGGTATGGGTAGGGAGAAGCGGGGACGCCGACACGTACCTCCGCTATGAGCTCATACCGTCCGTGCCGCGGATAGAGATGGCGTGCTTGCATGCGACCGAGCCTCTCGAGCGCTCTCTCGAGCGCTCCAGCGTCACCTTCCTGCTTGTCGATGGCGAGCCAACCTTCTATGGGGAGCCAGCAGCCGGGCGCGAGGCTGCCGAGCAGTCGGCGGCTGAGGCGGCGCTGATTTTCATCTGCGTCCAGACGGCGCGGTTGAAGACGGAGGAGATGCGAGCATGAATTCGATTCACGAAGCGACCGCCCCCCCGTGAATCGACTGTGAATCGACTGTGATCATGGTGCCGTAATCTGAGGGGCAACATTACGCGCGTGTTCCGTGTAGGCGTGTACCGTTGCATGTACACGATGGGCATGGCACATGGACATTGGTGCTGATTGTTTTCGACAGGGCGCTCGCGAGTAGGCCCTGCAAGCAAATCAGAGACGGTCGGTGATCCGTGTGCATGCGTTGTGATTGTGTGACTCTGAGCATTGGAGAAGACAAGGCGGGTGCTGATGACGTGATCTGACATGTGAAAAACGGTAGATCGGATGACGACACGCGAAGGCCGAAGCGGAGAGAAATGGTGTGCCGGGTCTCGCGCCACAGCTGAAGGATCCGCTCGCGCGTCGCCCCCTGGTCGCAGTCCGGTCCTCGGTCCGGTCCTCGGTCCGGTTTTCGGTCTCGCGAGACCGTCATGGAGACCGTGCACCGTGTGCGTGAGTTTTTGTGAGATTCTTGTTGCGTTGACGTACTGAGAGTCAGAGGTGACCGTCAAACCGCGCGAGCAGGCGAGCGTGCAAAGTTTCGAAAGTGCGTGCGAAGAATCGAAAGCCGGAACTACAAAAAGCGCCGTTGTGGGCGGAGCTCGCATTTTGGGTCACGATCGTGTCACGAACAAAGCGATCGCCGCATACGAACTCGCTCGGCTCAAAGAAGGCGGAGGTCTACGCGCGCCACGGGCTCGTGTTGGAGAGGCGCGACGTCGGCTCTGATATGATCAAGCTCATCGACCACGGGCGAGGTGCTCGGCCGGGCCTCTTCGATGCAGTGCAGGTCTGCGAGTCCTGCCGGAGCAAGGCGGGTGGCCGAACCGACACAGACGGCGTCTTCTACTGCAACAGCTGTTGGAAGGACTGGACGAAGGTGGACGTCGAGCTGACTCTGACGGCCTCCGGCGGGGGCTCTGGCGGGCTGGTTCCTCCGGTCGCCGGCAGCGCGGTCGTCACTGCCACCGTGCCAGCGGGGCCTCTCAGTTCGTCCGGCCTGCAGCACTCTACTCCGAGTCCGGCTATGGCCAAGTACGTGAGCGAGCTTCTGGCTGCACGCGGGCCCTGCATTCCCGGGACCGCTTTCAAACAGTACTTTCGAGAGCATCATGGGTTTGAGCTCGATCTCGGCAAGGGCAAGCTGCAGGACTTCCTCAAACTCTATGAGGGCGTTTGCAAACTACAGATGCAGCCTATGCCCAACGGCCCGAGTAATCTTTTTGTCTATGCCGTTGGAGATGATGAGCTCCGCCCTCCGCCCCACTCCAAGACACTGGAGGCAGCATCAGAGGTCGACCTAGTGGCACGCACGCTAAGGCAGCAGAAAGCCGAAGATGAGACGCGAGCGAAGGAGGCGAAGGAGCAGGAGCAGGCGAAGCGGTCGCAACGTGCTGCAGACCAGAGGCAAGCGCAGCAGCAGCAACAGCCCATCCGGGCATCTCAGCAGGCTGCTGTACCCAAGGCAGACGATGTGAATCGTCCCTTTTTTGATAAGGCAGTCAAGACGGAGACCTTCACTTTCAAGAATGTTGAGGCCGCAGAGCGCTTTGCTGAGGCGCTGGAGACGTACGCTGATGGCGACCTGCCATGGCGGCTGACAAGGCTTGATGAGTATGGCCTGAAGCGCATGGTCGATGCTGCGCAGATTGCAGGTGCCGATGCCACGATGGCGATGGTGCGTGCGCTGATGCAACCACAGTATAAGGAGGACAAGTTCACACCCGCACTGGAAACGTGTGTGCGTGAGCTCTTCGCGGCACACAGTCTTCTTGAGCGCATCACCCGTTCCGTGGAGCGATCTGAACAGTCTTCAAAGACTCTGATCGCGCTCGTCGACTTTGGACTCACGATTACCAACGCTTTGGGTCCGGCCCGGCTTCACAAGGGGGTCGGAGGACGTTTACTTGGCAACCTAGCAGCAGCGCTCATTGGCAAGTGCCGTGATCTGGTTGCCGAGAGACCAGAGTCGACGGGAGCTCGGAAGGCTCTGCAAGGAGCACAGAACCTCCGAAATGTGCTTGATCGAGAGCTCTCGAGCGCCAATCATATGAGAAAGGTTGAAGCGCAAGTCGCAGCAGCGGCCGACAGGCGGCATGCCGCCCACATTACTCAGTTGCCAGGAGGTCGCCACTCCAATGACTACGTGGACTTTCGACAGATCAGTATCGTCCCCACAGTCGATGAGTTGTCGCCGTCCCAAATCCCGTTCCTTCCGCGGGTCGATCGGGTCGAGACCTTCCTTGCAGAGGACAAGCAGACACAGCTGCTTGACCGCCAGTTTCGTCTACTGCGCGAGGACATGATCCGCTCCGTGCGAGATGCGCTCGGAAAGGGCGTTCCCTTCTACCTGCCGGTGGCTCTTGTGGGACTGGAGGACCATGGGTACCGGCGCCGTGTTCGTGATCAAAGACGAGATCGTGATCAAAGACAAGATGGAGATGACACTCTGAAGATGGAGATGGGGTACCAACGCGGACCAAGTGGCCTGCGCTTTGTGATCGAAGATGGCGCGAAGGATAGATTGCCACGCGGGTTGGCTCTCATCGAGTTGCTCAGTCGCCGCCGCCTACTCCAGGTCGGCAGCCTCGCCCTTCTGCGTGACGGCGACCAGAACATTGCGATTGGACGGGTCGTGAAGGCGCTGAGGGAGGCAACGGTTGATAATCCGACATCCGATCAGCAGATTGGGATTTCATTCGACGACGAGAACCTCGTGCAACTTCTGGAGAACAAAAAGTGCCGCAACAGCCGAAGGGAGGTGTGCACATTCTTTCTCAAAGGCAGGTGCAAATATGGAGACCAATGCCAGTTCCTGCACGAGAGCAAGACGTTCCAGCTCGTTCCGATCCCGGGCTCATTCTTTGCGTATGAGCCAGTGCTCAAGTGCCTGCAGAAGATCCGAGAGCTCCCATTTTGCGAGGAGCTGTTGCTCCAGAAAAAGGTCCCCGCACCGCCGACGTACCATGCCACGCCCGAGCTGAGGCGTCCCCAACCGCAAAATGTCATGGAGCAGCTCGGTGAGTGGCGGGTGGACGCCTCTAACCTAAGGACTGTGCCTTGTTTCCACACCCCTTGAGCCCTGGCTATTTCTGGCCTGAACCGCTCGCAGATCGCCAGCTTAGGCAAAGAGGCATGGTGCTGGATCGTGCGCAACGTGCTGCCTTCGAGCATGCCACGTCCTCTCGTGTGGCCAGCATCGTGGGTCCGCCCGGATGTGGGAAAAGCTTTGCCGGCTCGGAGCTTGCGCGTGCGATCCTCGCGGCAACCCAAGAAACGCTACTCGTGGTGTGCTACACGAACCACGCGCTCGACCAATTCTTGTGCCACCTGCTCGACCGTAACGAGCAGCGCATCGTCCGCATCGGTGGCAAATCAAAGGAAGTGCGACTTGAGCCATACTCGCTTTACAACCTCAAGCAGACCAGCAGAGAGGAACGAGACGCGCCAGAAAAGAGGCGCGTCTGGGCTTTGCATCAAGAGATGGAGGCAGTGCGAACGAGACTGCATGAGCGGTGCGATGTCTTACGGAGTGTCGATGACATGGATTGGCGAAAACTGAAAGAATTTCTCTTGGTTGAGGATCCAGCTGCGGCGAGGCAGCTGAGCGTGCCTACTGAGCAACAACACGGCTATCAAACTGTCGCCCGCGGCGGTCAGCGCATGAGGGACGACTATCTCTGGAAAGCCTGGCAAGCGGGCGTCCATCCGCCGCCGCCTCCTTTCGAAGACCGACAAGCTCTTCCATTGTGGCGGCTTTCGAGAGCTGGGCGTCAGGCCAAACGGGCAGAGTGGGTGAAGCAGCTCTCGGCAGAGATTGAGGCCGAGCTGATAGCCGACCGACGTGAATTTGATCAGCTTGATGCAGAGCTCAGCGCTTTTGATACCATCTCTGAGCAGACGGTGCTTCGGGAGGCCCGTGTGATCGCCGCCACGACAACTGGTGCCGCCATGTATCATTCACTGATCAAATCAGCCAAGCCTGGTGTGCTGCTTTTGGAGGAGGCTGGAGAGGTTCTGGAGGCGCACGTGATCTCATCTCTCAGTTCTTCTATACGGCATGTGATCATGATTGGAGATCACCAGCAGCTTCGTCCAAAGGTCGAAACCTATCATCTGACGGCTGCCGCGAAGACCGGTTACGACCTCAACGTGTCTCTCTTCGAGCGGCTGATCAAGGGTGGGATGGCGCATGCGGTGCTCGAGACGCAGCATCGCATGCGCCCGGAGATCTCGTCCATCGCTCGCCATATGACCTACCCCGAGCTGCGTGACCATGAGAGCGTTATGGGTCGCGAAGACGTGCGCGGCCTCGCCAAAAATGTCTGCTTCATCAACCACAGCCATCTTGAGAATGGTGAGGCGGACGACGGGCTGGCCTTCAAGTCTCTGAGCAAGGTCAATGAGTTTGAGGCCGACATGGCGGTGCAGGTGGCGCAGTACCTGCTCCTCCAACGCTACCGCACCGACAGCATCGTTGTGCTCACGCCCTACCTGGGACAGCTAAAGATCCTCAACGAGAAGTTCAAGAAGCACCGCATCACCGCTACAGTCGGAGAGCGCGACATCGAGGACCTCTTGAGCATCAGCGTCGAGCAGCCATGGCTTCAGCAGATTGACAACTCGGCGAAGGGGATTCGCACGTGCACTATAGACAACTATCAAGGCGAGGAAGCGGACCTGATCATCACCACGCTGGTCCGATCGAACCGCCAAGGACAGCTCGGGTTCCTCGGCAAGGCGGATGCGGAGCAGCGCGTCAACGTGCTCTGCACGCGCGCACGACTGGGCATGATCTTCATCGGGAATGCTGATTGCTTCCTCAACGCGTCGCCTCGGTC
>JWZX01002878.1:0-13757 GCA_001275005.1 Chrysochromulina tobinii
GATAGCCACCGCATGCATCCAAGCAGACGCTCGTGCCCACCGTGCCTCCCGTCACCGTGCACGTCTGCATCACCACGCCATTCGGACCGAGCGGCCGTAGAGGGGGAAGCCATCGGCCATCCAGCCGATCTGGGGGGAGTGCTGGCCAGCGGTCATCCCAAGTTGCTTCAGTAGGCAGCTAGGGGCCACGTGGTAATGGTAGCTCGGCGACGTGGTGGAGGACGAATGACCGCCGCACTGGTCAAACGTGTTGCCCTCGAGGTAGGCCGCCGACGTGGTCCAGCCGGTGAGCGGGTACGAGGGCCCGGCAAAGGGCGAGTAGATCATGCCACCATCGTACGCGACGCCAACGATGGCGCCGAGTGTAGTAAGGCTCGTCTGCTGGGCCGCGTTGTAGCGGGGGTTGACAGGGATCGTGTACGTGCGCGAGCTCCCGATGGCATAGTTTGGGTTGAGACTCGCCGTCGGGTGATTCGGGCAGTGGCTGCGAGCAAGGAGCAAGAGCGGGCCGGCATGCAAATTGGTGAGCGAGGTGATGTGTGCAGCGTGGGTGGCGGGGCGCAGGCAGCAGTGGGCATGCAAATTGGTGAGCGAGGTTTGTGTGCATCGCGGGTGACAGGGCGCAGGCAGTGTGATGAGCCGCCTGCACTCACTTGGTCGTGATCGTGCGTGTGGTGGCCGAGGCTGTCTCCGACCAAGTATAGCTGGAGCCTTCTGTCGAGCATGTTTGCCCAAGGGCCGCGTCGAGCAGCAGGCAAAGCAACATGATTCGCAATACTAACGTTTTTCGGTCCATTTTGATGCGCCGGCGGCGCAAAAAGTCTTTCCTATTCAGGCATCTCATTCATAGAGAGTTGTATGCCTCCTGCTCGTCGGACGGGGAGAAAAATGTTACGAATCATATTGCAAAGCAGCCAGCACGAAAGCCTACCAAGGAGGAAGCTGGGGACGAACTGACCGAACTGCTGCGTGCTGGTGCTGCGTGCTGGGCCTGGGGTCCTCGACGTCCTTCGCGCTTCAGTGTGTTTCGTCTTTCGACAACCTACCTTGTCTTTTCCCCCCATGCAACCACATGGATGTTTAATGAACTTTGACGACCACGAAGTGGTGCGCGTTTTACTTACGCTTTACGCGATTTTACTTCGCCGCGGCGGGCTGCGGCTGCGGCTGCGGCTTGGGCTTCGCCGCCGCCGTCGCGGCGAGCGCGAGCGCGATTGCGAGCGCGACCAGTCGCGCCTTTTTGAGTCCTTGCTCTTGTCGTCGCGCCGGTCCTTGCTCTTGTCGTCGCGCCTATCATCACGCCGGTCGTCCCGCCTATCATCACGCCGGTCGTCGCGCCTATCATCACGCCGGTAGTCGCGCCATTCATCACGCCCGCGCTCGTCGCGAGGATCATGGCGGCGGCGCTCCTCGCGACGGTCTTCTACTGCGCTTCTACTCAGCTCCTTGGCACCATCTCTGACCATCTCTGCCTCACGCATCGTCTCTCTGTGGAAGCCACTGCTTGCCCTCTCCGGACGACCCTGCTGCGGCCCACCGGCTTTCGCCGCGGCCCTGGCTGGCTTCGGGGGTGAAGTGATGGGTTCGCCGTCGATGCCTTCGCCGTCAATGGCTTCACCATCGATGGCCTCGCCGTCGATGTCTTCACCGTCGATGTCTGCCGCCTGCCGCCGCCGCCGCCACCGCCGCTGCTGCCGCTGCTGAGGCCGGCGCGGCGGCCAGCCCAGCCGAGGTGGCCTGCCCTGCCTTGCCCCCCTCGTCCTCGTCCTCATCTTCGTCCCATCTCGAGGCGACAGCAAGCGTCTGCTGCTCCGAAGGTTTGGCGCCGTGTTGGGCATCGAACGCGATGGGAATCCCCGCACGAAGGGCCGCAAGCATTCTCGCGAGCATCTCGGCGCGCGAGCCCGCTGTGGAAAGGCCACTCGCCTCACAGACGGCCTCGAGTTCGCGGAGGCTGAAGGCACGCGCACGCGTCTCCTGCGCCGAAAGCGTCGACAGCGCCCCCGCCGCCGAGCCTGTCGCCGGCGTCGCACCGCCGCCTTTGCAGCTGGCCGCGCCCGCCTTGACCGCGCTGCCACCAGCGCTCATCGCTGCCGATGCGCCCGTCAGTGCCCAACACGGCGCGCCCGACGGTGCACTGCCGGGCTCGTCATCGAGCGTCATCGGCTCGCCGTCGATGTCCTCCTCCTCCTCCTCGACCGACTGCGTCGCTGGCGCGGGCGCTGCGGCAGCCCCCTCCCCATGAAGGAAGATTCGTTCGAGCTTGGCGGTCATCGAGGGCGGGAAGAGAGACCATGCTTGCCACACGTGAAGCACTTTGGTCACCTGCTCGCGCATGACCTCGAGAGCCATGCGAGACTCGAGCGCCATGTACGCCGTGCGCAGCGATCCAAAGATGGAAGGCAGGTGCGCTTGAGAACGGCTTCGGAAGGTGCTCGCCTTTGGAGCGGTGCCGAATGAGTTGTGGAGCACGTCGGAGAGGAGGAAGAGGCGCGCGAGCTTCTTCGGCACGGGCGTCTTCGCGAGCGTAAGCGCCTCAGCGAGCGTCTCGACGATCTCATCCGAGGCGGCGGCGCGGCTGATGCACCATCCCATCGCCTCCCGGATGAGAGACCTCTCAATGGTCAGCCCACGCAGCAGCGCTTCGAGGGCATCTCTCTCGCTCTCGGACAGATCACGTTCGCCGTTACGGTCCACGCGGGGCTCCTCCCACGCGCGCTGTGGCGAGCTCCTCCCACGCGCGCCTCCACCACGGCCGCGCTGTGGTGAGCTCTCCCGATAGCCGCTGTGAATGACTTGCCGCCCGCCGCCGCCGGTCGCGATGGCGCCGTGTTGGGTAGGGGAACGCGATCGCGAGCGCGAGTGAGAGCGGCGGCGCGGCGAGCGTGAGGGCGATCGCGAGGGCGATCGCGAGGGTGACCGCGCCGAGGGGGCACGCGGGCATGGCGGCGGGATCCACCGCGGCCCTCCTACCTCGAGCTGCAGCGGCGCAGTGTCCCATGCGTCCGCATGCGCGCCCGTTCCAAGCGAGACGACCTTCCACCGATAGTACCGATGCTCGCACGAGTCGGCCTCGTAGAGGAATCGGTATTGTGGGTTGTGCACCTCTCGCTCCAAAATGATCTCTTCGAAGGCGTACCTGTGGGGAGGGGAGGGCGTCGTGATGAGCACTTGCATGCAGCCTCTCGCTCCAAAATGATCTCGTCGAAGGCGTACATGAGAAGTACTCAGCGGCACTCAGTGCCAGTGGCCTTCAGTGGCCCTCAGTGGCCCTCAGTGGTCATCAGTGGTCATCAGTGGTCATCAGTGGCCCTCAGTGGCCCTCAGTGGTCATCAGTGGCCCTCAGCTGCGTACCCTTCCTCAGCGACGAAGAGTGCGAGCCGATCGATGAAAGTGCGTGTGCTCTCCGCGGGTGCATCGATCGGCACAGACGGGGGGGGAGCGCCTCCGCCCAACACGGCGCCCATCGCGATGCCCGCGCCCGCGCCAACACCGACGCCCCCTCCCGCGCCTGCACCGACGCCGTTGAGGACCATGGGTGGGGCCGGTGGTAGCCCAGGCGGGCCAGCGGCGTGCGACACCACAGGCAAGTGTGCTGTGAACACTTGTGCTGGCGCGAGCGGCGGCGGCGGCGGCAAGTACGCCATCGTCGCCATCGTCCCACAGGCGCCACCGATGGCGGCGATAGCAGCGCCTACGCCCGCGCCCGTTGGCATCCGGCTGAGGCCAAACGCGGCGCCAGGCGCGGCGCCAGGCGCAGTGCTCGCGGCGCCCGCGCCCTGGAATGCCGCAAGCGTCAGCGCGGGCGCCGGCTGCGACACCTTCTTGCCCCATCCAATGCGCATGATGTAGCCTCCATACTCGGTGTCATTGAGTGCGTTCATGGCGGCCGCGGCGTCCGCGCGCTCGACGAAGGCGACGAAGCCGCACAGCCGCTGGCGCTGGTGCTCCTCCTCCGTCCGTGGCCACATGATTTTCACCGACTGGATCGGACCGTGCGCCGAGAAGCGGCTGAAGAGCGACTCTTCCGACACCGATGGCGGCAAGTTACCCACGTACAGGTTGGTCGTCTCCGGATCGGCGGCGGCGGCTGCCATGGCCGACTCGCCGCGCTGCGCCTCGCGCTCGCGGCGCGCCTCGAATGAGTCTCGTTCGCCCCGGCTCTCACGCTCCTCTTGTTCGCGTCGGAGCTCCTGCATGAACGAGGCAATCTGAGACGCCTTCTTGCTTCCACCGCCGACGGGCGGCGCGGCGGCGCTCACGGGAGGAGGCTCCTTTGGCTCCTTCTTGCGCGCGGACGGGCCGACGCCTGGCAGCTCCTCGCCGTCGACGTCGTCTTCGGTCGGAAACTGGTCGAACATTGACGACCGACGAGACGCGCTCGCACCGCTGCCGCCGCCGCCCTGAGGCTCGCGCCGCGACGGGGCTGAGCTCTGGCGCGACAGGTCATCGTACGAGCGGTCGCCACGAGAGCGGTCGTCGTGCGACCGTTCGTCGCGCCCGAAGTCTTCGCGCCCGCGATCATCACGCCCGAAGTCGTCACGCCCACGGTCTTCTCCGCGCGGTGGTGGCTCCCCACGCAACTCCTCTCGTACGCCGCCCATGGTGCCGCCGCGAACAAACTTGGGCTTGCCACTGGGCGCCTCGAACTGTTCGACCCACTGCGAGAGCTCGGCGGCCGCTTCCTCCTCCTGCTGCTTGCGCTTCGCTTCCTTTGCCTCCAAGTGCTTTTGGAAGGGCGTCTTGCGCGAGGCGCCGAGCGAGAACGAAGCGAGCTTCTCGGTCGTCATGTTACGCACGGCGCCGGGTTTGACCTGCTGGAGGCCAAAGGGTAGATGCATTGAGGGCTGTTGACTTTCCTCCTCGCCAGGCCCTGACATCCTCGAGACCGCGACTTCTTTGCACAAGACCGCGACTTCGGAAAAGTTGTGTCATGTCAAGTCAAGTCAAGTCAAGTCAAGTCAAGTCAAGACAAGAAAAGCTACGACATTCCACTTGAATGTGCAATCATGTCGACATGTCGCATATCATGTCACATAATGCATCATATACCTTTTGAACCTCGGCCACATACGTCGATACGTGGTTGATCGTGCTAAGATCGTGCATCGTCCCGAATTTTGTTAGAATTTTGGTCCATCTCGTAGTATCTCGCTCGCTCCGACTCCGACCCTTTTGCGTCGCACGCATCAAATTTTCGCCCGGACGCCCCTCTCACACTCACGAAACAGCCAGCCTAGCCCACAACCGAATAACATGCGGGTACACGGAACAGAGATCCGATGCTTGCAATACTTTGAATGCAGGCGGGGCGGCTCGGGCTCGGGGGCCCCGCACTCTTACTCACCCCGCCCCGCCCCGCTATCCCGCGGGGTAAGCCCTGGCACAGAACCAATTGCCCCCAGCGCTCGTCTCCCGACAGGTCCGTTCCAAGGTGCTCACGACTCATACACATGGACGACCGCGACAGGGCGACTTGGCTCCCGCCGCTCAGCCCTCATGCTAGGACGCAGCACATGGTACAGCTGCCAGCGCCAGAGGGGCCGTGCGCATCAACCTCCTCACCAGCGGTCGTCGCCGCCGCGTCCTTTGCCACCGCCGCCTCCGCCGCCGCCGTAGCGATCGCCACCGCCGCCGCCGCCGCCGTAGCGATCGCCGCCGCCGCCGCCGTAGCGATCGCCGCCGCCACCGCCATAGCGATCGCCACCGCCGCCGCCGCCGTACCGATCGCCGCCGCCGCCGCCGCCGTAGCCACCGCCACCGCCACCATAGCCACCGCCACCGTACCCGCCGCCACCTCCGCCGCTAGCGCCGCCGCCACCACCGCCTTCGTGGGTAAAGCGGCACGCGGACCCGCGCGTGCAGCGGCCCTTCTGGAAATCGAAGCAGCCCTGACCGCCACCACCGCCACCCTTGCCGCCACCGCCGAAGCCGCCACCGCCGCCGCCCCCTCCCCGCGATTCGGTCGTCCCGCCTGTCACCTTCGTCGCACGGTCCTTGCCCTTGCGATCGTCGAACTCCTTGACGAACTGCACCTCCGTGCCCTCCACGAGTGCATTGCCGTCCTCGATGACCGAGAAGTGGCAGAAGAGATCCTCGCCTCCGTCATCCGGCTTGATGAACCCGAAGCCGCGCTCGTTCCAGCGCATGGCTTTTCCGGTCTGCTTGCCGTTGCCGCCACCACCACCCTTAGGGGCGTAGTCGCGCTCGCGCTCGCGCTCGGACGGCGGCTCGCGGCGATCGTCGTCGTACCGAGACATGGCGCTCGGGCTGCTCACCATCAAAAACGAGTCCCGATGGAAAGCATACGATAAATTGTCAGCGGATCATTGAGGAGCGCGTATGGCGTGCGGCAGCATGACTGAAGCGGTGAGAATTTCATGGCGACGACAGAGGAGTCACATGCGATAGGTGAAATTTCGAAGCCCCCGTGTACGCGCGCGAGGAGGCTGCGTCGCACATCCGCTGAGAAGTTGCCTTGCCGGCCGCGGCGGAGCTTAGGCGCTGCGGAGACAGGCGACGTCAGTCACGCGGCTCCTACTTCCCCACATGTTTCCACAAACACGTCGATAACAAACATTTTACGGATGCGCCCGTCGTTGTGTGTGAATCTGTGGTGACAACGCTCACTTAAAGAGCTCGTCGTCGTCGAGGTCGCGATAGTGGTCAATTGGCCGAGGGATGGTCTCCGTGACCGCGCCCTCGGGCAGTCGTCCATCGATAACGCCATTGCCAAAGCCGCGCCCACCACCCTTGCCCTTGCCAAAGCCCTTGCCCCCGTAGCCCTTGCCCTTGCCGCCGATCATTTCGTCGTCAAAGGAGCCCTTGCCGAAGCCCTTACCCTTCCCTCCGCGCGGCGATCGATCGTCGTCGTCCCGCCGGCTGAAGCGCAAGGGCTGTAGCGGCGGCGGCGGCATCGCGGCGGCGCGCTCGCTCTCGGCGGCAAAGGCCTTCCAGTACTTGGACTCCAGGGCGAGCCGCTTGGCGGCGAGCACGCTGTCGCTCCACTTGTTGTCAATGTGCTTGCGGACGTAGACAGCATCTTTGAAGAGCTTTTGAGAGAGGAGGCAGCGGAACTTGCCGACCTCCACCTCCACGCAGTTGGCCTCGTAGAAGGCGTCGACGGCGGCGCGAAGCGTGCCGGCATACTCCACATCGAGCGCCGATAGGGCCGCCAAGTACGCCGTGTGCGCCTTCGCGAGCTCGGCCGCCTTGTCATACTTGATCGGCACGGCGAGTGCGTCGCGCGTGGCCGCATACACGAGGCAACGGTTTGGCAGGTGGGCCTCTCCAGACGCCAAGAGGAGCGCGGCGTGAGAGCCGAACTGGCCGCCACCCAGGTAGTCGAAGTGGTGCACGCGGCGCAGGTAGAGCACCCTCACGTGAAGGCCCTCGAGCGCACTAAGCCCATCGAGGGGTGCTCCACGACGCACCACGTCTGCCTGTCCCGGCAGCCCGAGCCGCGCCTCGAGCGCATCGATGAGCTCGTCGCAGCGGCACGCGTGAGTGTGCGCCTCGGCCTCGCTCAGCGGCGGCGGCACCGCCTCGCATGCTGGCATGAGTACATCTCGTTGCACGGGAGGACGTTCAACAAGCTCTGCGAGCTGCGGGAGATCCGTAAGGGCTCTGAGCCCCGCGTCCGCCTCGGCGCGCGTACCGAAGGCGGCCCACATACGCGTCTTGTCGTTGATGTCTCGCTCCGCTGTGAGCAGCGAGACGAGTGCGCACTTGCCTTTTGACGCCGACGCCGCCGCCGCCGCCACATCACCTTTGGCTGCAACGTCCTCGCTGCCGACTTGGCTGGTGGCGTCAGCGACCTCGCCGGCGGCAGCGGCGATGAGGACGCCGCGCGCCTGAGCGACAGCGGACGATGGCAGCGGCTCAAACTTGACCAGGTGCGCGGGCATGGGCGCCGGGCCGCGCGGAGGTGGAGGCGACGCCGGCTTGTCGCCAGGAGCAAGCTCTGCGCCCGGCAGGCTCGCAAGCAAGCCGCCACTCTTGAGATTTGGGCCCGTGAGCGCGCCCGCTCGCAGGTCGGCGAGGAAGCCGGGTAGCATCGTGCGCGCGCGCTCGCGCTGCGCGAGCAGGCCGGCGGCGAGCCTCTCAGGGTGGTGCTGCGCCTTGAACTGCGGCTGCGCCTTGTGCTCCTCAAACTGGCGGCGTGCCACCTCTAGGAGTTCTTTCCCCTCGCTCTTCTCCGCCGCGGCGCTCAAGGCAGTGGCGCCGCGCACGCGCTTGTTGCCTTGTCTATCTGTATCCTCGTCGTTGGCCTCCTCGTCCTCGTCGATGTCGCGTTTCATGCCGATCTCGTGGCACTTGCTTTTGCAAACTCTGTCACGCATCGCTCTTTGGGGCTTGTTTGTGAGTTCGCTTCACACAAATCACGGAATCGCCAGGTCCTCGTGCCCTGGGAATGGAAACGCAAGTCTAGCGATGGCCGACACGACCTCAGAAGAGCGTCGCCAAGCCAAGGTCGCTGCGAGCATGGGCAGCATCTCGCGCGCAGGCGCCGCCGACACAACTGCAGAGTACGACCGCCTCGTTTCGCAGGCGGTCGAGCTCGTGAATACGCCCGCGCTCGACTTTCTCAGTGCAAAGGAGCGGAAGCTGTTCCTTGAAAAGAATCTCAAGAAGGCGGAGAGCCAATGCCGTCGGGCCATCGAGCTCGACCCGGCCCGGCCAGCAGCGTACTACGCCCTCGGCTGTGCACAAAACGCGAGCGCGGACGGCATGGCCGCGGCTGCGTCCTTTGTCAAAGCGATGGAGTTCGCTCGCGAGGAGTTCTCAACGGAGTGGGCCAACGCGGCCATGCACGCTTTCGCCACGCTCATGGCCAACGCCAGCGCGCCGCGGCCAGCTTGGTGGGCAGACGCGCAGCTGCTGGTGTACTCGGAGCGCGCACTGACCGCGCTGCCCGAGGCGACGCTCACGCTTCTGTGGCGTGCGCAGGTTCTGTCCGGACTGCCTTTGGCACTGCCCCCGCTGGCGACGCAGCGCAGCGCGGAGCAGCTGCGCACGGCGGCCACGCACTACACGGCGGTGGCCAAGCTCCTGATTTCCAAGGAGGAGAAGCGCGCAGCCGTCGAGGAGGCCGCCGCGTGTCTCGTGCACGCGAAACGACTCGATGCGCTCGAAACGACGCGAGCCGATGCGAAACGACTCGATGCGCAGGCTGCAGCGGCGGCGGCAAGCGGCAGCGGCGGCGGCGGTGCTGCGAGCGACGCGGTGGTAGCCGACGACGGCGACGATGGCGCGGGCGACGACAGCGTGGCAACAGCGCCGGGATCGAGCAAGAACGCTGCTAAGAATCGAAAGAAGAAAGCCAAAGCCAAAGCCAAACTGGCGGAGCAGCTGCTGCTGGAGGTGGAGGCTGGGCCTGACGAAACCGCCACGAAGGGAGCACACGCCCCTGACGGCACCGCCGTCACGAAGGACGCGAGTGCGTCGCAGCTGCCGCTGCCGCCGCCCGGGGCGCCCTTGGCATCGTCGGGCGAGAGCACTTATCGATGGGCCGACCCACTGCCACAGAGTTGCCTGGCCGCCCTGGCCGAGCTGGGCGTGGTGGCGGGGGCGTTCGTTTCGGCCATAGACCTGGTCGGCATCGCTGCCGAGGGCGGGCCGGAGGAAGCCGTCGCCGCCGGATTGATCGTGCCCGTCCCACATTGATCGTGGCCGCCGTCCCACATACATTTGAGATCGATGGGTAGAAACCTCAGATACAGATTTGAGATTTAACAGCAACCGGACATCGACGTCAGCTCGTTAGGGAACGAATACGCGCGAGTAGTACCAATTATATTTATGTATCAACCCGACCGGAAGGAGGGTCGAGGGTGGTAGGGCGGGCGCACTGCAAAAAATATCTAATTCATACCAGAAGAAGGAATTGAGAAACGATCAGGCTGAATAACCAGGGTTGTTACGTTACTAGGCCTAGGTGGTTGGGCTCGTACGTCGTAGCTTAATTACGAGTCTCGTTACCAGGCTCGTTGGAAAGGCGAACTCACGAGGGTCCTCGTTACTAAGGCATGTATATTGTACAAGACCTCGTAACCACACAGTCTCACGCGCGCACCAGTGGCGCGACTGCGGTCACACTCAGGCGGCGCTCTCGTCCGCGACCAACACTCCGAACTCGCCCAACCCTAGAACAACCCTCGTTATCAGCCTGATTTTTTTGCAGTGCGGGCGCGGGGTGCGCGGCGGCGGGCGCGGGGAGCGTGACGGAGGCCGGTTGACGATTTCGATTAGAAACCCAGACCCGACCGGAGGTCCCACCGGACGGGAGCGCGGCGCGGTGCGATGGCGCTCGACGCGTGCGCGGTCGTTGGTGCGCGGTGTGAAATCGAGCATGGTCGCGGCGCCTCACGGGTGTGTCGTCGCGTCTTAAGTCCATCGGGCTTTCGGGGCTTAAGTCGCGTCCCGCGTCCCGCCGGAGGCGGGCGGCGGGGCAAGAGGGTGCGGGGGGGTGACCGGCTTCCGCTCCGGTTTCCGACGCGCACGCGGTTAGCACGCGGTGTCGGCGGGTGCGGGGGGACGTTGAGTCCAAATGAGTCCATCGACCTAGACGACGGTGACGGAGCTGGCCCAGCGCGCGCGGTTGTTGGCAAGATCCGCAAGCCTATCCTCGACGCCCGTGCCTGCAACCAGGGCTAAGGAGGACCACGCAGGTTGCGCGAACATGTCGATGAACCCCATCTCAAGTTGCGCTTTGGGGGCAAGCAAATACATCGAGGGCTTCAGCCCCAGCTGCCTCTCGTTGGCCACCTGGGCCTGGAATTCGAGCTGGACCTTTGCTGCCCAGACCGAAGAAACTGGCCAAGGTCGCACCGGGCCCGAGACGTCGGATGCATGCAAGACGACACACGCGACGAGGTGGCGGTCGTCAGCGCTGTTCACGTCGAGTGGCCGAGGCAAGGTGCTGCCTAACGGCTCAATCACACTCGAACTCGAGGTATCCCTGGGGGAGAGCCGCTCGCTCACGCGGCGGCAGGGACGGTTGGCGAGGTCGGTGGCCATGATCGCCTCGATGATGATTTTTCGGGCTGCGCGGTAGTCTTCCCGCTGGAGGCCGCTGAAGATATTGCAGCCTGGCTTCTGCAGCACGCGGAAGAGCGTCGAAATATGCATCGACTCGAGAACGGAGCGGTCGTTGTACTGCAACGCCAGGGGGTCGTCCGATTCGATCAAGAACGCATTGCTGACACCGAGGTGGCCAAGATCGTGCCCGAGGGCGGCGATGCAGAGCGCGGATATGTCGAGCGGCCGCAGCAACTGCCTTAGCCGATTGCAGCGCTGCAGCACCACGACGACACCTTGCAAGACATACACGCCATGCGAGAAGTTGTGGAAAGGCAGCGGCAGGTAGCCTTGGGAGACGCCGATTAAGAATGTCTGAAGCGTCGCGCTGGTGCAGCCGAGGGTGTTTTGGACGCCCATCTCCTGGCACAGCGTAAGCGCCGTCGCAAGCAGCTCATCAGGCCGCGCGCCCATTTCATCGCCGTCGGTCGAGTAGAGATCAAGGTCCCACGAGAATGGGGAGGATCCAAGCCTCCGAGGAGAGGGTGAATCTAGGCTCCATGCAGCTGGTGCCATAGCGAGGAAGACCTCCTCTGGAGAGGGCCCCTCGGCGTTCTTCGAGCAGAGAGTGCCTACAGTGCCCGCACGCAAGGCCTTCTCCAACTGCTCGTTGCGATCTCGAAGACGCGCGATGCGATCGCGAAGCGCCTCAGGCTCTGCTCGGTCCGCCTCGTCCCCCTCCTCGAGCACGCAGCTGTGCAGCTCGACAACTGGGGTCCCTCCGACAGGGTCAAGGTCCATCCCTGCCTTGCTGCGCGCCCACTTCACGCAGTAGGCGCAGCAGAGGAGAAGCAGCACTGCGCTGACTATCGCGACCCAAATGGCATCGCCGGCGGAAGGTGAGGCCACGCTGGCGATGAAATCTTCGTCGCGCACTTCTTGAAGCTCGCCGGAAAGGATGTGTGACAGGTCCTTCACTTGGCCTGTCTTGACATCGATGCTATACAGCCACGACGGCGCTCGAGACGCGACGAACAACTCTTCAGACACGAGGGTGAGAGCGGATGGCGAGTCGAGATGTGCGGAGGTGCCCACCGCGCCGGTGTCATTGAGGGGCCCACCTGAGCCTGCCAGGGTACTCACGCGCCCCGTCGTGAGCTCGAGTTTGCGCACGCGGTGATTGGCGAGGTCGGCGATGTAGAGGATGGAGTTGTCGGCGGACAATGCCAAGCCGGTAGGTTGATTGAAGGCAGCCGCTGTGCCGACACCGTCGGTGTAGCCCGCAACACCGGTGCCCGCAATTGTGGTCACCTCGGCGTCGAGTGTGAGGCTCACCTGATAGCCGAGGCCGGCAGCCGGCCTGGCCACGTCAAGGCCCTTGGCTTGCTGCCAGTTCCCAGTTGAGCTGTGCCTCCCACATCTTTCTCATGGCGCTCTCGAGAATCTTTGCATATTCCGTCGAGTTGAACTCCGTATCGTACGAGTACGAATTCGTGTGAAACTTCACGGAAGTCTCGAACTTGTAATGCGCCCTGATCCGAATCTTTCGGATTTGGTGCGCCAGCGAGTCGGAAACATAGAGCCACCTTTCCAAGGCTACAAACGGCCATGTTTGAATGGAGTCCGATTTGTTGAGAACGCGTGGCGTGGCATCGAAGGCAAGCCCTGTGGGATAACCGAGCTTCACCGCCAAGCCCACCCCATCGCGGCTCGAACACCAGCACCCAATATAGATCGACGAGCCGGGGCACTCCGATCGCAACTTGCAGCCGGCGAGGGTGCTCACCGTTCGCCCCTGAATATCGATTGCGCGCACCGCTCCGTTGAGAGAGTCCGCCACGTAAAGCACCGAGTTTGGGCGATCGTAGGCGAGGCCAGTTGGGGCAAGGAATTGCGCGATGTTCATGGAGCCGTCGACGTGCGTCTTATTCATCAACAAGGATGGAGTCCCTCCGGAGAGTGTCTCGACGATGCCGCTCGTCAGGTGCACTGTCCGCACCGCGTTGTTGCCGGTGTCGGCCACGTACAGCACGTCCCGATCCGGGTCAGCCGCCATGCCTGAAGGGCTAGAGAATATGGCATTTCTCAGGTAGCCATTCAGATAGCCTTGCCGCTGGCAGAAACTGTGGCCAAAGATGCACGATCTGTAGATGCCCGATGGATTCTGTCCGCTGGTGACAAAGATGGTGCTGAGTGTCGTGTTGCAAGTCGCAAGGCCCGCCAGTCGCGGTGGTTCAGAAATCAACATCGGTCGTCCCCCTCGTGGGCTGTCGTCCAGAGAGCTTGAGGAGATGAGGACCACGGCGTCTCAAAACCCCTGCTTGCAGCGCTTGCAAGGGCTGCCCGGACCTCCTGGCTGTTTACGTTTTCCCACAGCCGCACAGGGTGCCTACCGGTATATGTATGAGGTTTTCCCCTGGGATGTTCCAAACGGCGAAGAAATCCCCATACCCGGGCTCTCCGGATCCCCCCGATCTGGTTCCATGATGGATACCCCTTCACGTTGAGTTCTCATCCGGGCGTCACGCGACAGGCGACACGCAGCAGAAAGTACTGACGACATGGTGTAGTAGTTCTCGGAGAATCAATCTCACGGAGGTCAAGTCAAGTCGGGTCGACTCTAACCGCCACTGCCAACCTCGAGTCCTCTTTTTAAGGTAGTCCGCTCATGGTGTACATGGGGCAAAAACTGATCTCCAAAAGTACTGAAGGGATTTGAACGAAACTCAAGCCAGAG